>JARJLU010011101.1:0-65411 GCA_030272975.1 Sparidentex hasta
TAATTATTTCTCGTGACCTATACATTCATATCGAGAACACATATAAATGCAAATTAACACGAAGGGATTTACTAGACCAATTTATATCTGGAACTATTCATCATCCATGCCTGTAAGTAACGTTATAATTTTTACCCTTCCTTGGTTTATACATTGCTAACGTTATCACTGAAACTTCACGTTAGTCCGACTCGCATTGTCGTTTTATTGTAACGTTATTAATTACCTTTTCACCTGACAATACGATGAGTTTATCATACATTTTACCGTTACTGTGGCATGAAATAATTGTGGCGCTTGGTTACACTTAGCATACAATCGCTCTTTTGATTTGAGTGTACTGCAAAGTTTGATAAGAAGTGCTGACATAACCTTCCCATAACGTCCCATTTCAAAATGAGTGAGGCAGAGAACTTAGTAGCCACGCTGGTGTATTGATGGAAGTTGAGGCTTTTCAGATGCCGAGTGGTGTCTTTGCGCGTGGTAGCGGTGCTTTGCCTGTGCTGCGGCCGCAAATAGTTCCAGATATAAATTGGTCTAGTAAATCCCTTCGTGTTAATTTGCATTTATATGTGTACTCGATATGAATGTATAGGTCACGAGAAATAATTACAAAACAAATCTTGAGTTATTTGATTCACTTTTGCAACGACATGCTAGCTGGACACGCCGGATTACAGCGACTATGCTAAGCTAAAGCTAACCGCGGCGTTTCTAGATTAGGACAATGGCTGGGTCGGCTAAAAAACGCTTTCGCTCACTCATCCAACTCTAGGGACTGCGTGGAGTGACTCAATTTCACCTAGGGGTGGCGTATTCCTTTAAGAATAACACAAAGTAAAATACAGTTCTCATTGCACCTTTGCTTTTGATTGCATTAGGGCTACATGATAAGATAAATCAATCAAATTAAAACAGATTTTGTGAAATAATTCACAATTAGTGTTTGTATCATGATTTTCATTTTCTCTAAAAATCTATAAAAATTTTGGTCATGTGACATTTGTTGGGTTCTGAACCAAACTAAAAGATTTTCTCAGCTCTGGAGAAGAAACTGTGGGTGAAGACTTCATCAAAATGCTGCTTTAAATTCTGTGGTTTGGATATTGTAAACTATATTTCCGTTTGATGAATCTGGACGCTATTCACAAAGGACCAGTATCACCTGGGGACCTCTAGTAATTTGTATTAATACGAAATATGGAAATGTTTTCCTTACTTGAATCTAGGGTCTGTGTGTGTGTGTGTGTGTGTGTGTGTGTGTGTGTGTGTGTGTGTGTGTGTGTGTGTGTTTATGTCCCACAGGGATGCAGCCGTGGGAGAGTGCTCCTTCAACCTCACTGTCCTTGACTGCTTACAGGGGATACATAAGGTAAAGTATGTTTTGGAGAGGAGGGTTGGTCGTCAGAGTGGCAGCATTCAGGCTCCAATGGTCCAAAGGCTCTTGTATCATGCAGATGTCTGCTGGAGAGACCCAGTTCTATTGGTTTTGCGAAGGGCTAGTGGCACTGGGCTGGACCGACAGCTCTTCCTTTGGAATCGGGGTCTGTGGACATCATGTGGTGGGGTGGCTGTGCTTTTTTCAAAGAGCTTTACTCCTTTTTCGTTTGAGGTGGAAAAAATAATGTGTGGTCGTATGTTAAACTTCAACGTGCAATATGAACATGTGAAAATTATTTTTGTGAATGTTTACGGCTCAGTTTTGAGCACAGACCAATTGTTTTTTTTTAAATGTTTTGTGTGATGTTGTTGACAAGTGTTCACCCGGAGGCTCATCCTGGCTCATCTGTCAGACTCAGACAACTCACTGAGACATGTCAGTTAAAGGGACAGTTCGTGTTTTTTGAAGTGGGGTATATATATAAAGTATAAAGTACATATCTATAGTCGATCTGTTCCCTACCTTAATCACCGATCAGCGCAGCCTCAATCTGGAGAAGTAGAGAGCCGCTCCAGCCCAGACGCTCAGCTTTATACTGCAGTTAACAAGGTCCAGAGTAAAAGCGAAATTTAACAACCTAAAACAAAGCTCACCTAAAAAAATATATAACAGTTTGTGTACAAATGTACGTTGTATAGAGAAAATTAACACTGCTATACGTCGCCGTCAGACCGCCCTTTCTTTTGGAACCACATTTTCTCAACCATAGAACCTCTGTATCCTTACGCAGTTGCACTAATGTGTAGGGATACGGAGGTTCTACGGTCTGTGTCTGTCTGAAATTGTTAAGTTTAGTTTTTATCAAAAGTAAACCTCTCGTCCAGCAACTGGGCTTTCAAGAGCAGCGAAATACAGTGCGAGGCCCAGTTGCTGGACTAATCGATCGACTATAGATATGTACTTAATATGGCCCCACTTCAAAAAACATAAACTATCCCTTTAAAGGATGTGTGCAGAGCTTTGAACAGTAAAAAAGTCTAATTTAACAGATCTGTCAACAGTATATTCGAAATGCTACAAAGCACTTCACCAGGTCTCTTCAAGACCTAGAGATAGGACAAGTAGAACAACAGAGTCTAGTCGATTCTACCAGAAATCAAGGGCATTCTGAAGCCGTTAAAGGTCCCATATTACGTTTTCTCTGGTCTCTACATATATAAGCTGGTCCTCTCTGAGCCTGCCAACTCCCAGAATGAGGAATAACATTAATAACATTATTCAGACACACTAACCTTTCTGAAACGTTCTGCTGCAGCCACAGAGTCTGTACTTCTTCAGGAGCCTCTCCTTCTGGGTCCGATTCCAGGTCAAACTGGTATGGTTGTACGAAAAAAATCTCTGTGAGCCATAGTGTTACATCCACCGTAAACATTAGTGCATGCTACTGCATGGGGAATCCTCCCCCTGAGAGTGACATAGCAGGCAGGGCTTTCCTAGTATGCACTGACAGACATTAGACATTAGCATTTAAAGGTGCAGGCACAGAAACAGACTTCTGTCAGAAGAGCTCTGTAGAGCGACTTTTAAGGCCCCCACACACCGCCCAGAGGTCCAACTCCCTTAACCGACCACTCTCCGACCACTCTGTTGCCTCTTGTTTGACCCGTTCGACAGAAAAGTTGCATTGAAACACACCATTTCCACCAGCTGCCAGCTCCACAGTAGCGTGAACGTTCTGCGCTTCAATAAGATGGCACTTGTGTTGTGAGTTGTCAACGAGAGGTTTTTGCACGCAACTCTCTTTACTTTCGATCAAAACGAAATTTAACTATTTCAGATAAAAACAGCTGCATACTAAACATGCAGTGAAGCATTACTAAACAAACACAATTAATTCGTCCTGAACGGACATAACAAATAGTCTCGTGCCAGGACTGCAAAGCATGACAGCGGGGAATGACGGAACTGAGTGCGTAGAAAACCAATGCGCGCACAGTATTCCGACCCTCCCACACATCGCGCTGATTCGCTAGCACACCGCTAATCAGAGAATCCAATGGCTCAGACGTCCGATGGCCCTCCTCCTCAGATTCCACATGCTGAGTCTTAGCAGACAACATCCGAATGGCTCCAAAAGCTTCCAACACAGCTGAACACACCAAACATATTTGTTCCCCACCTCATCCGAGACTCTCCAAATGCTTCAGACTTCCAACGGTTGGGTTGGTGTGTGCCTGCCTTTAGACAACTGAAATTCAGGACCACGGATGGGTTCGGGGAAATGCATATTGAATACAGAGTTTTTGGACCTCTGACACCTGTGTGAAATTGATGAAAACGAGTATAATATGGGACCTTTAAATCTAAAAAGGCTGCTCTTGTTAACCTATTGAGTATCACAGCACAGGGGGCTCTGGTCCGCTCTCACTTCAGATTGTCTCAAATGGATGCATCCTCACAGTTTTTCTTTTGGTTGTGTAAGAAACACTCAGAGAAACATTGTCCACTCTCTATGCTCTGAAGACAGATCTGAAATAACAGGAACAAAGGGACAAAGTCTGACAAAGAGTATGTGGAAGACATGGAGTTGGCAGAATCTTTTTATGCTGGACTCGGGTGGATGCTGACACTAACACAGTGTAACAGTTTGTGGTTAAGCACTGGCATCGATGGACTACGCACTGAGTTTTACAAATTATTTTGTCAGTGGTTGGTGGAGATTTGCTGGAGGTGTTCCAGGACAGCTGCCTTCCATTGAGCTGTAGGATGGCAGTCATTTGTTGCTGAGGAAAGGAGATCTACAGGATCTGAAGAACTGGAGGCTGGTCTCTCTGCTGTGTGGAGACTACAGGATCCTCTCTAAAGCTCTGGCTTTCAGACTCAGAAAGGTGATGGGTGAGGTCATCTATGTTGACTAGACCAACTGTGCCTGGCAGGTTAATAAGTGATAATATCACTTTTATTAGACATATTTTGGAAGTCTCTGGCTCATTGGGTGTAGATGCTGGTCTTATTTCCACAGAGCAGGAAAAGGCATTTGGCTGGATTGAACAACAGTATCTATGACAGATGCTGAAAGCTTTCGGGGTCAGACCAGGTTTCAGTGCTTAGATCCAGTTATTGTATTGTGATATTGCGAGTATACTCAAGTTAATAGTGGCTTGGCAGCACCTTTTGTTGTCCAGAGGGGGGTACGACAGGGATGCTCTATTTCTGGGATGTTGTATTCCCTCACCATTGAACCTCTGCTACACAAACTCAGGAGAGTGGTCTCAGGTGTCTGTTTTCCAGGTTGAAAATCAGCTGTCAAAGTATCAGCATATGCAGATGACATTGTTATTACTGTCAAAAAATAGATATTATTATTTTAGGAGAAAAAGTCATTTTTTTTGCAGTCCTAGAAGCTAAAATCTCCCTGGAGGAGCTCAGTGGGGCAGTGGGTCAGATGGCTCCTGGTAAAGCTCTTGGACTGGATGGACTGCCCACAATTCTCATATGCACTTCTGGTAGTGCTCGAGAGCCGACCTGTGTGAGGTGCTCTCAGACAGGAAATCACCGGCATCCTGTTGGCGTGAAGTTCTTTCACTTTTTAGATTTGGCTTTACTCAGCAACGGGAGACCAGTGGCATTGTTATGCACAGACTACAAACTTGAAACAACTACAAACAAAAGTGCTCATCAACAGGTTTAAAAACTTTCTGGACTCATACTGTGTACCAGACAGATCCGTCATGGACATGATGTTTACTGAAGACCGTACTCTGTCTGACCAATGGGATGAGGAATATGAGTATTCCCCTGCTGTGTCATGTATACCAGTGAGTCACCAGTGTGACAAACAGACAGGTGACCTCGGAGAGTTATACATGGGATTGTAGCTAT
The DNA here is from genome assembly GCA_030272975.1 of Sparidentex hasta. Classification (NCBI taxonomy): domain Eukaryota; kingdom Metazoa; phylum Chordata; class Actinopteri; order Spariformes; family Sparidae; genus Sparidentex; species Sparidentex hasta. Next base: position 5,264 of record JARJLU010011101.1, read on the forward strand.
GCACAGCTGTTTGGCGCACCTTGATCCTGGCACAGGGGATGAAATCAGACATTATCTATTTATTCAGTGCTCCAGACTGTCTAGACTTTTCAGCCAACTGCAGTCATGGTTTTCAGGGCTTGGAACTTACTTCTTTTTCTCTTTCTCCCTACACACACTAATACATTTCATGTCGGGACTGGCCAAACTAGCTATTTGGCTCACCCCTCACCCCTCAAATGATGTGGAATGCACTATAACAAAAATAGATATCAAAGTCTATTTAAAATTCATAAAAATGATCTCTGTCTCTGTATCTCTCTGTGTCACTCTGTCTGTCTCTATCTGTCTCTCTCCTCCAGGCATTGCAGCATGGTTTCCTTGACTTTGACAGCTTCAGTGTGGAGGAATATGAACATTATGAGGTGAGGACGCACACACAAGCCCACACACACATGCATACACACACACACACACACACACAAAATCTTGCCCATTGTCTACAGATATCTACCACTTAGTAAGTAGTAGTAGTAAGTAAATTGATACAACTCAAAAATGACTCAATCCTACATATCCTGAATGTTTTTGTAAGAGTCTATACGATGGATTCAGGGTTTAAAGCAATTCAAGCAACTCAGACAGCTCCAGCTGCTGGAGGAAATGTAGCTCCCAGAAAAGCCCCACCATTACTTTTACTTTCAACATCTACAAATATTCAATCAAATCACTTCTTTGGAACATTAAGTGTAGCTGACAGAAAATCAATCGGAGAGAAATGTCGTCAGTCAGACGGCCCATCCACAGAGAACTGGTACGTTATCGTTTATGAAATCTTTGGAATGGGAACAATGACCTTTTCTACAAAGCTTCAGGCTTCCTCAAAACGCCCATCTTTTGTTTAAATACTGTAAGTTTCTTCAATTCTTCTCAAATGAGACACAGCCCATAGTCTGTTTGGTTTTATTATTCTGTAAAAGTACATAACTAAAGATGACTGTGTGACTGTCGCTCTACCAAATATAGGAAAAAATGTAAAAGACTTTTCCGACCATGCTGCAAACAGCGTCATTTTAACCTCTTTCATACAGGTCAAAAACCAAAGAACACTCACTGACATTTGGATTTGGTCTTTAATGTGAATGTAGGAGCCATGAATGAATTAGTGGGTGCCACAAGGTGAAAGGATAATGTTATCTTTTGGTGTTTGTTTTGGTTATGATATTTTATTATGTGGTCATATTGAGAAGGGGATAGCATTTCTCATTGTCAGAGAGAGAGGGTGAGCTGGGTCGCCATATTTTTTGTTGACTGCTATTTATCTTTTGATCGCTGTGATTATTTTGATTTTGAGCTTTATTATGAGTCGATCATTGTTTTTCGTTAACAAAAAGTTAAAACTTATTTTCGAATAGCAGCAATTTCTTTTAGGGGGCGCGTCAGACTATCAGGCCCAACCTCAGTCTCTCAGCGACTCATTTGTTCATTTAAGTCGCTACAGTGAACATGTACCATCAACATTTCACTTAGAGGACTCTGTTGTCACAAGTACTCCTATTCTGACCTTTCACACATGGGTAGATATTCATCTGTCTCCTTCCCGTCACAGCTGAATTTAAAAGAGAGACTGAAGTAGAAGATTGTCAGCACCATAACACTGTCACTGCTTCACTGCTGCTTTCTGCTGTTTTGTGATGTTAAATGTGACAAAAATACCAGAACACGATTGAAGGCAAACTGAACAACTGGCAACAGGACAGGAGTCAACTATCCAGTTTTAGCAGGTTCACCAGCATCATAAACACCGTCATATAAACACAATACTATTACATCATTATACTGATCTGTGAGAGCAATACTATACTGTATGTCTGGTGATTTGAAATACTTCACACTGTTGGTATTTTTAAACAGTGCTCGTACAGAACTGATAGCTAATAGAAGCGCTTGTATTAATATTTCGCACTTAAACGCAGCATAGAGTCACTATGATAGGTATATCGTGATGTTGAGAGTGTCACAGAGTTGAACACCTCAGTCACACTCTGCAGCTGCTTCTCATCTCTCTCTTTTCAGCGAGTGGAAAACGGCGATATGAACTGGATCGTTCCAGGGAAGATTCTGGCCTTCAGCAGCCCTCACCCTCGCAGTAAGATAGAAAACGGTGAGTCAGATTCCATGTCAGAACTTTCCTCTACACTGCTGGCTTACATATGACTCACAGGAGTCTCCCCAGGATCTGAGGCGTACTTAATTATATTCATTCTTTCGACATCAGCACGTGATCAGAGACTGACATTTTTACCCCCATTTAATTATTACTGACAGTGTTCCATGTTATCACTAGTACTGCTCTCGCTCACCTCTAACAAATCATAATTGTTGTGTTTACAGGTTATCCTCTTCATGCACCAGAGGCATACTTTGTCTACTTTCACCAAAATAACGTCAAAGCCGTGGTCCGTCTAAACAGGAAGTTGTATGAAGGCAGGCGTTTTGAGGATGCAGGATTTGAGCACCATGACCTCTTCTTCCTGGATGGAACCACGCCCTCTGACCTCATCTGCAGGCGATTCCTGCATGTGTGTGAAAGTACTGAAGGAGCTGTGGCTGTGCACTGTAAAGGTGCGAGTGGGTTGATTTTAACACAGGAGAGAGTGTAGATGTCAAACCTGACCCTCATCTAAAACCCCTCACTCTCAACCTCCTCTTACAAAACCTTTCCTCTACAGCTGGTCTCGGCCGTACTGGCACTCTGATTGGCTGCTACCTGATGAAGCACTTTCGGTTCACTGCAGCTGAGGCCATTGCTTGGATCAGAATATGCCGGCCCGGATCCATCATCGGTCCCCAGCAGAACTTCTTAGAGGAGTAAGTTTCAGGCTTACATGTGACTCCATACAATTAAGCAGGAGCTGCTGGTGCCCCTGTATTGATATGTTGATAATCATTTCAGAGGATTATGGACGAGTCAGATATGAGCCCTCAGTCATTCCGGTCCAGAGTGGCATGCACTGACAGCTGTTGGATGGATTACCACTGTGACAGTAATCATCAAAAATGAATGCCAATATCCTAGTCAGCTTCACTCTATTTTAAGATTAAAGGATTAGGGCTGCTGTGTTTTTTATTTTAAGGTTAGGGTTGTTCTTCCTCTTGTTGTCTAAAAACTGTTTAAATTAATCAGTGAGGGACGTGTTCCTTCATCACCGTCAGCACACACACTGATCCCACATACACTGTCTTATAGTGCACCAAATGTGGATTAATCTGTCCCTGAAAATAGTCCCCAACAATTGCAACATTTTCTCCTGTTTCAGTTAACGTTTGTCAAAAACCTACAGTGACCACTTGTTTTTATGAAATGACTAAAATGAAATATATCTACCGTTAGAGATTAATGTCTAGATTTGAGTCCGACTGACACATTCTCAGATTTAGTCTTTTCACAGTGTTGGTTAACAAACCAAAAAGACACCAGTACACCAGCCTGATCCTTCTACTTCACAATGTTGATAATGTGCATGCTAACATGCCAACCATTTTCAACACATTCATTATGTGCATCAACATGTCCTGATTTAAAATCATCTAGCACTGTCATCAGGTCAATTACCTGCACAACAAAAGATATTCTCATCAGACTCAGTGTACAGTGGATTCCAGCTCGTTGTTCCAGACAGCTTGTAAGCCAGTGAAGATAAATCCACTCTATAATCCCAAAAGCTTAAAATAGCAAAGCCTGTGCTCTCCTCCACTCCTGGTGTTTCTTCCTCCCGAACCTCGGGCTCTGACCACGGCTGTGTCCATCAGAACTGTCCAGCTCCAACAGCTGTCTGCTGCTTAACACTAACAGGGTCGCTCATTAATCCAACACATCACGTGTCCCTCAAATCCAGTCTGTTAGTACAATGACAGCACAGAAAGACAGATGAGCCTATTATATATATATTTGCACTGAAATCCTCCAAAAGGCACAAATACCACAAACACGTCTGAGCGGTGAAGATCAATGACTGGAACTATCTTGGGCCTAGTGAAGTCCATCAGACAGCTTGCTGCTACCTGTCACTCAGAGAGGCCACACCCCCATTTATGCATCATTTTAAGCCTTAATGGTCCCATATTACACTCTTTTTCATTAATTTCACAAAGCTGTCAGAGGTCCAATAACACTGTATTTGAAATCCATTGCCCCAAACCCATCCAAGGTCCTAAATTTCAGCTGTCTAAAAGTAACTCAAGTGAGCTCTACTGAGAGCAGGCTGTCTCTGTGCCTGCACCTTTAAATGCTAATGAGCTCCATCTGTCAAGGCCTGCCTTGCCTGTTACATGCCCCTCTCAGGGAGAGAATGCCACTTACACTAGCGGTAGCATGCGCTTATGTTTTACGGTCGATGTATCGCTATGGCTCACCGAGATGCTGTCGTTTAACCGAACCAGTTTGAATTTCCAGCTGACTTCACCATACTCATAGGTAACTGTAAATACTATTAAACCGTGGTGACACTCACCTATGGCTTGGATGCAGTTGCTGGGTCCGGTATGGGTGGGACTGATCCTTTTTTCAAGGGTTAGTCTCCAAGCAAAGCTGTACGAGCTATAATCATGCGCAGACAAGCTAGCTCACAGAGCAAAGCAAATAGACTCATAACAGGCTATTGTAAGGCTCATGGCTCATGACAGGCTGTAACATGGACATGTACGTTATGAACAGAAAAACGAAAATGCTGGAATACGTTTCTGACTGCAAAATTCAAGCTTCCGTCTCTGCTAGTGAGGGAGAAAGCACACGCTCAACGGATCGACTAGTTTGGACTACCGGAGGACAGGGATGTAAACAAACCAGTATCTACGAGCTTGCACAAACACACTGTTTTAACCACTTTTTAATTCATTTTGAGTCATACACGCTACAGCGCTGTGTTGTATGCTGTCTGCTGATGCTGCAGAACTTTTGGGGTGAGATTTGGAGCATGTTAAAATGTTTAAAACAGTGTAAAATTCTGACCCCATGCTGTTAGCTGTCAATGCTGACTCTCCGTTCAAGGAGCCTTGTAAGGGTTGCACCAGAAGTGTTCGCGTCTTCGGTACTGGCAAGTCAAGGGTAGCTTGAGCGATAAAGCTGCATGTTGAAATCGACCAAAGTTATCCTTTGAGTGTTTGTCATGGTGGCGTCTCATTTTTGTCAAGAATTTGACAGGCTGAATGCACAGTATTGTTTCTGCTGTGTGTGTGTGTGTGTGTGTGTGCATGTGTGCCTGTGTAGGAAACAACACAGTTTGTGGGTCCAGGGTGATGTCCACCGCTCCAAGCAGAAGCTGGTTCAGCAGAGACTGAGCCGGCGGCAGCAGCTTCAGCAACAGAGTCGACAGCAGCAGCTTCACAGCCCCGACTCTGGGGGAGCGAGACAGCCAGCCATGTCCCGCCTTCTCTCTAGCATGGATGACCTCTCAATTAACACCACCCTTTACAAATCATACAGCCTAGATGAGGTGAGGGGTGGGACATGGCATGGCCCTTTACGATGATCATTGCAGTAGTAAATATATAACCTTACACATACAAATGACTTGACATTTTGTTAAAGTTCAATCAGAACAATGTTTTATTTTCATTGTGTTTTACTGTTAATTCTCTCTGTGTAACAACACTTGTAGAGTAACTACACGGAGGACAGTCTGACCCAGGGAGACAAACTGAGAGCACTAAAGGGAAAACGACCACCGCGATCAGCTTCCTCCTCCTCAAGGTACAACGTGGTTATAACACGAGCTGATGAGGATCAATATCACTTCTATGTCTACAGCTTTAGCTTGGTTTAGCTCAAAGACAGGAAACATGTTTTAGCTTGTTTGTTTGGATAGACTTAACGAATGAGTTATAACCAATAATCTGTATGTCTGGGTACTTCTGTTCAGTTTCTCGCCGTGATGGTGTTATATTACAGTAGGACAAAAACAATAGGGATAATCCAGTCAAACGTGATTCTCTCTCTTATCACTCTGTTGGCAACAGAGGGAACATATCTTAAGATAGAAAACATATTTTAGAGATGAACATGTTTATTGACTTCACATAGGAATAGAAATGAGGTCCAGGCCGGAGTGTTTTGGGAGAATAGACTTCCTGATAATGTGGGTTTATTAGTAAATGTGATGTGATTCCTTCTCTGAGGGGATTTTCTATTAAGAAAATGTACATCCAGCAGCAGCAGACACACATACTGAGGATCACAGAGCAGAAGGAGTGATAATGGTCACGGTGACAGCAGAGCCTGCTCAGCTTGTGTTTCTGACACATTGGCAGCAGAACGTGCTAACGCTAAGCTTAACAGGTTTACAAAATAAACAGTTACATAAAACAATGACAGAATGTACAGATTTTATTTTGGACTCTTTGACGATTCATGCTGGAGCTTGAGGTTTAAAGAGCAGCCTGCTGTCTGTGTTGCTGGCCCTCGTTGAGGAAGCAGTCTGAAGTAAAATGGTTGCTGCACACATGTCAAAGTTTCTAGTTGTTGTGGGGATGTTTCCATCAAGATGACATTGATCCACTTGGTCTATGCTTCCTGTGATGGTGGGAGCAGATCGGGACGTTGGTGTTGGTTCTTGTAAACAACAGAGAAATTGTTTAGCTTTGTCAGCCCTCCACATGTTGGTGTCAATGAAGTCCGAAGACGTTAGTGAGGAAACAGTAGTTACTGAATGTAACTCCAGTTCTATGAGGACATGTTTAGCCCTCTAACTGCAAGTTCTCACAGCAACAGTAAAGCACATTAATTTTAATACACTAAACACTTGGTGGTGGACTCCAACACTACAGCTCACATTATAATGAGCTGATTCCTGTGTGTCTCTTACTCAGGTTAAATCTGTCGAAGGCCTCTCACTGCTCTATCCAGCCGCCACCTAAGTCCCCTAAAGGCTCCCTCTCCTTCCCCTCTTCTAAGAAGCTGGTGCGCAGCTCCTCCTCCTCCACCACGCAGCTATGGAGGTGAGTTGGATTTAAACTGTACCGGTTCACGTGCGTTAGAGTATACATAGATGAGATCCTCATTGGCAACAATCAACAAAACTAGAGAAGGCACGTTCTGAAGAACTTGCGGTTGTGAATGCTCCCTGTTTTCCAGCTGAAGCCAAATGTGGATTGCTGGCTGTGAAAACTTTGAATAATGTCCACAATATCTAAAAGCTATGAAATAATGTTGGTTTGTTGAAAAACTAAGGCCAAACTGAACTGGTTGCTTTAATTTATTTGAAGTCTCGCCTGAAGAGAATGAAGCTTTGTAATAGTTTGGTGAGAATGAAGCATTAAAAATGGAATTTAAGCTTTGAGACAAACTGGAATGCTGGCTTAAATTTGTGTTGAAAAGCAGCGGATGGAGTATGAAGAGATGTTAGAGAGAGAATGAATACTCTGAATCTGACTGAGAAATTCAATAAATCTCAATATATCAATAATTAGAAACATTTAAATATTTGAATGGAGTTCCTGGTTTGAATGAATGAAAAGATAATTGTTAAATATAGTGAAAATGTTTGGAAATATACTGTGTGTGTTGGTGTGCATGTGAGCGCAAGCTTAAGCATGGCTGTCTATGTGTGTGTGTGTGTGTGTGTGTGTGTGTGTGTGTTTACATGTGTGGTCATGTGTGCATGCTTACACGTGCATATTTGACTGCATTTGTGCATGTATTAGACTGACTTATTGATAAATCTGTCTCTCTGTGATCTCGGTTGCCACAGTGATGACAACCAGGTTGGTCCTGGTAACAGACTTACCCTACTTACCCTTACCCTACCTTACTTACCCTAACCCTAAACATTACTCATTAACTGACATGCTCAAACTGTGAAAAAGTGGTTCAGGGAGCATGAGACAGTCCAGACCTGAACCTCAGTGAGAATCTTTGGGATCTGCTGAAGAGGATTTTACACAGCAGCCCGACTCTTCCATCATCAATACAAGACAGTAGCAAAAAATGGACAATTAACTCTGGACAGAAATAACTGCTGTGACATTACATAAGCTTATCAAAATGACACCACAGCCAATGTGAGCTGTAGCTAAAGGCGGTCCAACAAATTATCAGACGGTGTGACCTTTTTTTGGGCCTTGCGGTGTATTTTGCTGATTAATTGATCAGATACTGGTCCATGGGTTTTTCATGTTTGTCCAAGGCCACGAGTGACGTCCTCACATGTGTTGTTTTGTCCATAACCCAAAGATATTGAATTTACTGTCACAGAGGAAAGAATTCAGGAAATGTTCATGTTTAAGAACCTGGAATCAGAGAATCTTGACTTCATTTTCCATGAAAACATACTCAGGAATTTTCAACATTTTATTTTTAGTGGTTGTCAATGAATAAATTAACTGTATGCATATCTCTCTCCTCAGTCCCTTTAGCCTCAACCTGTTCAGCACCAGGCCGGCCATCATTCACTGACTTCACAGCTCGGGTGAATTCTGCTCACAAGTCGAGTCGACTGATGATGGTAAAGAAAACTGGATGACCACCATGTTGTCTGGGCCTTAAACATCTATCATTTAACTTGATGATACTGTAACAATTTCTGTGACAGAGTAACTGCACTGTCAATGTAAAGTCAACTCAGAGTGAAGAAACACTCAGAGAGTGAAACGTTGGTCACAACATTGGTATCAACCCCTAATCTCAGTGTCTTCAGTGGAATATGAGCCATCACATGTTAGTAGATAAACACACAAAATCTTTTGAAAAAGAATGTAATTTCACATACTGTGTACATCCCAGTGGCATGAGCACTGAAACACTGAATTCAACAAAGTTAGAAGGAGCCATGATAAATGTAACACCATGTTCATAGGGTGTATAGGACAGTGGAGAACTGGTCCAGAGTCACATGACTCTCAACTTCAACTGCACTTTAATACTAGAACCTTAAAGGAAGAGTGCACCAGGGTTACACGTAAAGTGTGTTTTCTGGTGTCACTGCATATGTGGAAGAAGAAGTATAAAACCTTTTGTGGCTCCGGGGGAAGCTGCATGTTATCTGATAAATATACTCCAGTGATGTCAAACAGGGGCTCAGCTACACTGTGGGTAATGTAGTCACAGACAAAATTGGTGAAGTTATCCTCCTAGATCTTAATTGATAGTAAATGTTAGCTCTGAATGGAGCACTGAGTATGACCACTTTGTATACATATACAGTAGGTCAAAACATATTAAATATGTTTTAAAAAATAATATAATATTTGGGAGATTTCATTTACTTTTAGTTGCTAACAATAGTGGAAGAAAAAAAGTGAATTTTGAGGTGAAGTTTCTTCTGTTTGAGTCTGAAGCTCTTAAAGCATGTTTGACTTTTCTAAACGGCTGAAAATGTGTTTTATGTTTGTATTTGATGCAACATCATCTTGCTATGCAAATATTATCTACTTTTAAAAGTGTACTGTTATTACTATGAAAGACCTTCATCTGGTCCTGGAGCAGGTGTGGTGATTGGGGAATGTGTTGTCTGATCACTGGTTGGTTCCAAAGGAAGAAAACATATCATTAAGATGTGATAAAATAGCTGCCTTTAGTGTTGCTGCAGAGATTGTTATTTTTAAAATGACCAATAAAATCGTGTTAATGATGATCATAAATGATTGAGGTTATCCATCAGTGAACGTGTTTTCATTTCACATCCCAGAGGAACTCCAGGAATACATCTGGTAGACTTACAGATGGTGTTTCTCCTCCTCCTCTTCCATATTAATAAATAAATAAATAAAAAGCAGGATGGAGGTGAGTTGAAGGTTGAAACCCTCCATGCAGACAGTTTTGTCTCCATCTGCCATGTTGTCTGGGTAACTGAACATATACAAAGAAACTAATGCTGAATGATGTTGTTCAGGGGACATGAAACAAGCTAAAATGTCAAAATTGTGTGTGAATCTTGAGAACTGGTCAAATGTTGCATCAGGAGCTTCAGGAGACTTGGATGCCTCACACTGAACCATGACTTGAAGCTGGATTAAGGAGACGAGGTGCAGGCATCACAGCTGTGAATACCATCGTGTCAGACCAGTTCTGAAGTCTTTTGTGTTTGGTAACACAAAACTCATGTTTGTCAGGCATTGTTATTTAAGAAAACCTTAACTGTTAACTGTATTTACAGACATTCAGAAGTTATATTTGGCCTTACAACGCACATGACACATTACCACAGATACATTATCGACTGTGGGGCTTATTGGACATTTTGACATTTTCAATCATGCATTATTTATATGTAAGGATTCTATCGAGTATTGAGTGTAGTCAAGAAACCTTCATCCTTCATTTATCTTTACTTAAGTTATCCTGAGTCCTGTTGTTTGATCCACAGTTCTGTCTGTGAGAGTCCAAGTACAGACTACATCATATCTATTGGCCATAATGCCCTGCAGACAGAGGCAACATAATCAGAACATCTTCCCCAGCTACTCATCCCAGCTCCTAAAGGGAGCAGGACATTTTCCAGCCAGATTCCCTTCACAGTAATCATCTCTGAACCTTTACAGCCACTGACAGAAACTGACACTTCTCAATGTAGAACACATAGATCAGGATTTCTTACCAGTGGATCAAATTAGTCTTTGAATGAACTTAAGCTGTTCGTCACGTTGCTCCACATCTGATGGATGTGTTAGTTGGTGTGTTTGTTATATCGCCTTCATAAGGTCAGTGCTGTTTACAGCCTGCTCTGTTGCTGTTTAGCCAAAAATGTATGCTGCTTTACTTAATTAATATTAATATTAAATTAATCCATGTTTATTTTCCTTTGGACACAGAGAAAAAAAACCTAACAAACACATTTTAGAAAGTGATCATTGTTCATTTACACAAGGACACATTGAAACTCCTACTGCTCCTACTACACAAATTGTGTGTGTTGTACGCTGAAACATCCCCTTCATCTGATGATGAAACATTTATGGAGGGTTTAGTTTGGACATTTATAGGATTTTGACACAACATTTCAAATGCTGCTGTGGGCAGGGCACACATACATGTGCATGCGCACACAAACACACACACACACACACACACACACACACACACACACACACACACACACACAGAACAGTAGAAGGCAGAGGGCTACTGTCCAAAGATAGCTGGAGTCTTCACCTCAGCACATGTAAACGTAAGTGAAATGACAACAGAAAGAGTAATGAAAAACCTTTTGTCCATCCTGTTTAATAACAATCATTTCCATACACACAATAAACATTTATTCAAACTCAGCTGCTGCTATGAGCTGGCCGACATCTCAGCAGTAAAACCCAGTGTTCGATGGTGACCGGTGCTTCTTCTACATCTGTACATCTTAATTCTTTGTACTGAAACATTCGTACAGACACCAAGTCCAAACAGCTTGGCAGTACTCTATATCTGGGAGTTTTAATAGAGCTAACTGGAAGCTGTAGAGCAGATTATGTCTTCCAGGATGTCCACCTGAAATTAAAGATCAAGAGAGACACTTTGAGCAGTTAGTCATGTGGACTGACCATAACTGATCTGTGTTACTGACTGAAAAAAATCCTTAGAGAGAGACTTCATAAGTTGTCGGGGACAGTAAACGTCTTCCCAGCGAAGATGGAGACTTATCTACTCACTAGTCCATCTTTACAGCCCCACTTTAGTTACAAACTTTTCTACTTCTAACTACTCAACTTTACAACAGTTCAAAGAAAACCTGGATAGTAATTGTGTAGTTAAACACTTAGTGGTGGTGATGTTTAAGTCATGTGACTGTGATGTCGTCTGTTTGTAGCCTAACATTAGCTTCCTACTGCTACACATTTCATTTAGCTTAACATCACAAACTCGTGTTCATTTGTGTAGATTGTCTGGATGAACAGAACCTGGAAGAATCAGAAATTTGTTTGTACTTTTAACTTTTTGCGATGTTCAATAATCAAATGCAAATATTTCAGAGAATACCAGGGAGATGCTACTTCAGGGTCAGCCAACAAAAATACATAAGAAAGCTACCCAGCTGTGTAATTTATGCAGTAAACGACATGCTCTGCAGCTGTGAAACTGAAAGCCATGAATGCAATTTACTTCTAACATAATTCTTGTTTTTCTATGTTGTTAAGACTGTAAAGTGGTCTGAGTGATGCCTTTGTGCTCTTTGTTATATGTGGGCTGTAAGTAAACGTGATCGACTGATAACAGATGGGTGTCCAGCATCTCTCAAGTAGTTTTTATTAATGCACGGCATTTATTCATCTATGAATGAATTTCCCCTCATGTCCCTACAATAAACTGTCTCGAACTTTCCCTCTGTGTTACCTGGCTGCCCTGTCCCACACTGAGGTTCTTCAGCTGGTAGACAGTCACTTGTCCATCGCTGCCTCCCACCAGGACACAGTCTGTCTGTGTGGCAAACAGCAGGGACCTCATCTTGACGCCGGGGGCAGCAGGGTGCACAATGACTGGGTCCAAACTGAAGCAGAGGTGTATATGGTAGTCACATGAGATCAAAGAGACACACAGGGTGAGACAGAGAACAATCATAGATCCTCCACTCAGTCTGACTCACATGCAGGAATTCAGGTCCCAGATCTCCAGCTGTTCCTCATTAATGGCTCCGAACACTGTGGCCCACTTTGGGGACCACTTGATGTCGCACGCAGCTCCTAGGGTTGAGGTGAAGCCTAACAAGGGGCTGAGGTGGTCCCGCTTCCACAGGTGGATAGCCCAGTCAGAGGAGCAGCTCAGGAAAATATCAGGACTGAGTGGACACCATGAGACACAACTGACAGGACCCTGAGGGGGGACACAGTTACAGTTACTGTAGTTGTCTCTGATGACTCAACACTGACCTTCTGCAACTAACAACATCGTGGTGACAGAATGAGATTTCATCTTGCTTGAATGAAAGAGGAGAGGAGAGGTTTTTAAAGGCCCTTTATTGAGCCACTTCAAGAAACAAACAAAATCACTCATTCTCTTGACTCAGGATGACAACGATGAAAACAACAACAAACGCTGTCCATTTTTCAATGGGTAGCTTGTACAGGGACCGCCAGCTGCCTTTCGGGGAAATGTCTGGGCCAAAAAACTCAGTCCACCTCGACCCCTCCATCCCTACCAGAGACTGCATATTTAGGGTCTTGATGCTTACTTGATACAGTGCTTTTTGTCGACACCCTGACACTTGTCCAGGTGAGGAGTTTCGAATGACAGCAGCTGACCTTCACCCTCCTGCCACTCTCCCACAGCTGGGCAGATGAATAGAGAAGGGAAGCTGTACTCATGCTCTTCACTCCACTGATCACACAGCATGCGATCTTCAGCAGTCTCTCTCAGATGTTGAGGCAGGTCAGCACAGACTTCCTCCACCACTTTCTTGATCAGCCTGATAGAGGTGATGTTGCTGTTGTTCCTCTGGCAATCCACAGATGTCTTCATTAGATGACCCAGTTTGGTGCAGCCAGTGCCCCTCAGATTGGCCCACAGGCTGGCAGACTGCAGAGTTTGAGTGCTATAAAGCTGTTGAGAACAGAGGTTCCTCAAACAGCAACAGCCCCAGAGTATCTGCAGTGTTACGCTTGATCCTAAATATCTGCCAAGCCTGTGGACCACTTAGGTCCACGTTCTTGGGTTGTAGGAGGAACAGGTGTTTGTCGTAGTTCAGCCGTCCAGCTTGGGACACAGTCATTGAGAAGTTTTTGTGCTGTTGTGAGTCTGAATGAGGCGATCTTAGACTGGATGCTGATCAGTCCCTGTCCCCCTTCAGCCACAGGTAGATAGAGGGCAGATGCCCGGATCTAGTGTTTTCCAGACCAGAAAAAGTCCAGGATGGCTCGTTGAATGTCCTCTATCAGGCCTCTCAGTGGTGTCAATGCTATTAGTTTGTGCCAGAGGGTTGGGGCAACCAATTAATTAGCAACCAGAACTCTATATGACAACTGGGGTAGCAACCATTTCCATTTAGATGACCGAGGACACACTTTCTCCTTCACTCCCTCCCAGTTCCTTTTCTGGAATCCCTTTGTGCCCAAAAAGATTCCCAACACCTTCAATCCCTCTTTCCCCAATATGAGTCCTCCAGGCAGACCTGGCATTACCTGTTCAGGGTTCTCCCCAGACTGTGGAATAACGGTGCGTTACCGCTATACTGCTAGATCAGTGCCACTATACCAGAGTTGCCAACTCTCCTGATTCACATGGGAGACTCCTGATTTTTAACCCTATCTCCCTCGATGCTCCCGTTCAGTAATTTCTTCCGTTAATCTCCTGATTTTACAGTGAAGGAAACAAGTAAGATTGTGGGGGATATTTGTCGCAGTATCTGGCAACCCTGCCTGCCTGCGTGGATGAGCAGGGGTTTGATTCTTCCTGATACATCCCGCAATCCGGCTTGTCCGACCTGAAAATGAGGCTCTCGTGACTCATGCAAATCCGTTATGCAAGGCACGGGTCGGGTATCGGTAAAGTCACTGTTTAAGTTGAGTTATTGAAATCCTCGTCATCCTATTCAAAGGCTGCAACAGGGACTCAACGAACCGGGGTGAAGTTAGATTTAGGTTATATATTCGGTGGATATTCACTCGGGTCCAGCCGGGACTTTACAGAGGTTTGCCCAGTGTCAGCAACGGTTAGCTCAGCTCCCAGAGCCTCTCATTTTCAAATTAACGGTATTTATTTCCTGTTTTCATTTGATGAATGAGATGTCTCTGTAAGTGGTATATTTAGAGAAGACTTAAGGCTGAAGTTGCAGGAAATGGCCTCCATTGGTACTTAAAACAGTCAACATTCTCAAGCTTGCGTGTCGCTGACGGTGAAATTTGAAAACAGCACCACTATACTAAAAATTTCTGAGGAGAACCCTGCTGTTGATTACAGTGTCCAACCCACAAAGCTTCACCTATTGCCCAATTCACCCGTGCAGACTTTTCATATAGGGACAAAGTGTCCTTCAATCCCTATATACATCTGCGTAGGCAGACAGAGGTAAGAAAACCATGTTCAGTTTCGAAGCTACCAGTCAGTGAGAGACCGCCGAGGTGATCTCTCAGCCTGCACAGTAAAGGTTCGATGGCTAGGCTGTACAGCTGGGCTGAGATTGGAACCCTCATCCAAGATGAGGGAGCGGACAGCGGGGACACCGACACAAACATATCTCCGACAAACTCTCCATTCTGCACCAGCTGATGAACAAGTGGCTCGTCTTTTCTTTTTTTTTCAATTTTTTTATTGATAGGAAAGCTGAAAACTTGGACAGGAAACAGGGTGAGAGAGAGGGGGAGTGACACACAGCAAAGGGACCCAGGCCGGGAGTCGAACCCAGGTCTGCTGCAGCGAGGACAAAGCCTCTGTACATGGGACACCTGCTCTACCAACTGAGCAAAACGGCGCCCCAAGTGACTGGTCTTTATTGGACACAACCACTGTTTTGTTCTGCAAAGCAAAGCAGAGCTTGTTATGTCCCACCTGCTCACCAGCAGCCAACACAACTCTTCCACACTGACGCTGCTATCCGGCGGGACCATCCTCACTCCCTGCCGGAAAGACGGAGGTGGCATCTCAACGGACACCATTCCTCCCAAAAACCACCAGACAACCATTGATTAGTCAGTCAACTCACCCAGTAAAAGTATCAAAAAGCCTACCTGATCATGCACATACAGGTGAAAAACAGGGACAGAAAACAATTCAAAGCTCCGTGCCACTCGTACATCCACCACCAACAACCACTCACGCTTACTCATGCTCACTGGAAACGGAAACGAGGAGAGGAAAGGAGAGGAGAGGAGAGGTAATTTTTAAAAAATGGTATTGTCACTCCTTCCACATTTAGTTCATTGTTCACCTTTTCACCAGTACTGGGGTTTTTTTAGTGTCCCAACACCATCAAATGTGGAAATGTGCATCCGTGTGAAACTGCTACACAGCATTAAGCTGTTAGATTCGAATCGCAGTTTTTATCAACAAATCACTTTGTGATTTTACATGCAAGCCAAGCTATGACTGGTGAGATTCCAGCCAAGGTCAGAATGTTGAGAATCTTTATAAAAGCAAAGACAAGCTTTTGAGGTCACGGTGAATCTTATCAAAATGAGGTGTTGACGTTTATCCTGATGGACTTACAAAGTGTTTCCTGTATGTCTCCAGAAACTGCTGACTGTTGGAACATGAGCACTTGTGGATGAGACCTTCCCAAGTGCCCACCAAGTAGATCCTGGAATCCTTTAAGAGAAGAAGTGTGATGCATGATGGTCATGTATGTAGTCCTTAAAACCTTCAAACTGTCAATGCCAACTGTTAACTGTTGTTTCATGGCAACAGTCCTGCACTAATAGGTTCACATACCTGTTCTTATTTACTGTATTTAGTTAACTAGTTAACTGAATTTAGCTTACCGTCGGATGGAAGTCAAAGCACAGACCAGGAGTCAGTGCTGACAGAACACTGTCTGTCTTGTGCTCTCCTGCCTTCTTCCTCTGATTAAGAACCTTCTTGAGCTTCATCAGTTCTGTGGCAAGAGATGCAAAGTGAAAAGATGCTATATATATATATTTGTCACAAACAATAAATTGGTGTATATTTTGTTAGCTATCTTTTTTGGTATGAAGAAATTTGCACACCATGTCTGTTTTTTTCATCTGAATTTGCTGCAGGTCTCAAAATAATTCGAAATTCTGTCATCAGTCAAAATCTGTCATTGATTTTTTGAGATCAGGTTTGACTCTCTGTGACTTTTCACATCTGTCAAAAGGCTGTTGAGGGTTGTTTGACTATACTGGGCCAGTGGATTGTGATAAAACAGACTTGTCACAGGACAACTATTGACCATGATCGTCATATGAATATGGCTGAATATCTGCAGATCCACAATTTGGATTAATGATTTGATGTTAGTGTGTATCTGTCGCTACCTCAGCCTGCCAGTCGCTGTTAAAGATCAACTCGTTTGTGGAAATTGGTACAGTTCTTGTAGTTCTTGTAATATGTGGTCCAATATAGATCACAGTGTATGAAATTAGACCGCTGACATTCTGAAACACACCTGGAAGTGAACGTTCAGCAGCTCCTTAATCAGCAGGTCAACTCTCCTTGCTCTTGTCTTGTTTTCAGGATCAGGTGACCCCAGTCAGTGCGTTTACATGACACTCAAAAACCAAATTACTGGCTTAGTCGGACAATGATACGATTTTTTAAGATGCATGTATACACCTTAGTCTGATTAAAATCGGACCGGATCGGATTTCTCATATTCGGATTAAAACACCTAAATTATTCGATTGATAGTCGCATTACTCCTGCATGTACACGTTCCACCAGATCAGATTCAGATTTTGCGTTCTGCGCAGGATCGAGATTTTTTTTCCCAGGGCCGTGAGCCGGAAGTAGAAGGACGGTGGCAGCAAAGTCTTTCCTCCAAAATCACCGCAAGCAAGAGCACCATTGTGCATCTAGTTTGTGTAATTATCATATACACCATATATGAAATGTACAAAGATGTAGCTTCTCCTCGCTCTTCGTACGCCATCTTTCTCAAATGCCGAGGCAAGATTTGTTGTTGCTGGTGACATAAAGAGGTCAGCCGGGGGTGGCTCTATTACCACTAGTTGAAATGGGTACAGCGCCACCTATCAAACTGGGGTATGACATGCTTTGGCCAATAATTAGATTTTCTCACTGGCATGTATACCAACTAAGATGTGCATGTAAACATACTGAGTGTTTTCTTTTAATTTGTTCAAGAAGTGAGAGATCATATTCACTGCTTGCTGACTTCATTTTTTACATATCGGAAATTTTTTGCAATGAACAGAATAATAACCACATCGGACTTAGCGTGCAAGGTTTCTAGAAGTGATGTTTTTTACTGGACAGGTTAAAATACGCACATGAAAAAACAGATTAGGTGTGCAGAAGCATTTAGTCCTATACCCAACATTCATTAATTAATTAAACATATTCATTTATTTATTCAGCCTCATCCTGTTTATTTATTAAGTTAACTAGATGGATGCAAAACTATGACCAACTACTAAGAATATCCCATTTTTTTTATTTTGTTGAAAAAAATTATATACTTTATTATGGCTCTTTCTTATTCTGAATATGCTATTACAACATTGGCCTACCACCTTCCTTGTGTTAACAGGCGAGTCTGTGATGCTGCACTGTGACAGCAGACCCTCATGTACAGCCAGCTGAAGTGTGTGAGACACAGCACACGCTTGGTACCTCCATATTATCCACTGCTTTTTTCATATTCCTTACGTTCTTTGTAAAGGGTTTTAGCTCCCCAGCCCCAGTTGCAAGCATAACAGGGTAGTGTAAGATGCTGCAATGTCCTGGAATTATAACGCTTACTTTTCTAGTACAGTACAGTACAGTACAGTATATATGGGGGCTTGTATGTATATGTGTTACAGAAGGGTCGCGTGTGTGTGAGTGAGGAGAGAGAGAAATAAATTCAAATGAACAATCAAACTTGTTTCTTTTATTAAAATATAAAATTAATTAAATTATACATTTATCAATATGCCATAGCCTACCATATGTCTTTGTTAAAGAGCATAATACCAAGTCTTTTAGCATGAAAGCACATATTTTTAATGTGTGACAGCCTCCTGTACCATAAATCTCTGCCGTTTGTAACAAACCAAACCGTGTGAAAATCTGTTAAAAATTCAGGGAGTTATGATTATTGTAGTTGGGGATACACATTCCTCAGTAGAAATAAATGTGGAGGGGGTGCACTGGGACCCATCCAAGATGGCAGCTGCGCTGATGCATCAGCTCCAATAGGCAGCGTCAGTCTATGAGGTGTCTACGTATATTATGTCTATGGTTATCCAGAGTGATATATATAATATTTGTGGCCATGTTGCTGTGTCAAGGATATTTCTCTGTCCTTTTGAAAGTATCTGTGTGTCTTTGTTGCTTCGGTGTCTTTGCCTGTGTTGCTTGAGTGAACTCGTTGTATTCTTTTAGTGTTTGTTTTTTATTTGTCGCATCAAATGTATTAAATATTAAGTGCAGCCCCCCCCCGGAAAAAACGGTTATATTGCAGATGTTACATACATGTCGCCGTTGTGGACTACTTTTGCTTTCTAATTTAAGTTATTTCCACACCGCAGACATTTTATCCACAGGTTTGCCAGAGTAAGGTTACGCATGTGTCTGCGTTCTGCCAAAAATTGTGCTCGGACGTAAATAAGAAAACAAAATCGGGCCAAATCGTTCAAAATTCATCCAATAGTGTCGCTGCAGTGATATCGGATGGGCTTACTCTGTACCACCATATAATGGTAGTAAATACTAAGCTGTTATTTTTTTCTATTTGTTTTGAAATATAATAGATCTAGTATATAAACAATGAGAATAAATATACATATATATCCAGTCCCTAACCAGGATGTAACGTCCAATGCCGATAGAGTCTGAAACCACATGATCGACCCTGATATCCGACGTGATCAGATCGGGACATCCCTGCTAACTACTACTAACTTTCTGTCAATTAATTAAACTCAAATTCACATAAGATTTATTTAATATGATAAGAAACAGATTTTAGTTTAGTTTAGCTTTGCATAAAATGTCTAGTGGTCTGATAGTATCAATTTAAGGAATACAATACATCCAGACAAGGATCCAGACATGTTCTGATTTCCATATTTACTTAGACCAACATATTATAAACAAATTTACAAATGACTTGACAAATGACAACAAGAACTGTGAAGACCATAAAACGGTTCGGAACCAACTTTCTGATTGCCCAAATAGCTTAACAAATGTGCCTTTTAGCATCAGGAACAATATTATGTATATATATATGATTATATTTATTGGTTGCTGTGATGCACAAATTTCCCTGTTTGCAGGACCAATAAAATAATCTACTTCTGATTCTGATTCTAATATACTGGGAGTCCTGATATTACTTTGCAGCACGGAGGAAATTCCTGCAATGAGACAACAGTCTACAACATTCCATCTGTTTTTGTCAAGGAAAATAAGAGAGTTCTTTATTTTTCTTTTTACTTCATCTGTTTTGTCTTTTCTCATCAACAATATCAGATGTTGAAATAGTGTTTAACCTTTTAAGCCCCAAGCCAATTTTCTAGGGTTAGGGTTAGGGTTAGGGGTTAGGGTTAAAAATGGAGGGACCTTGGGTTTAAGCTGTCTCATCATTGGCTCATCTTCATCATTGACAAACACATTAGGTCAGAGATTTGGCCCACAATATCAGTGCTGCAAAGCTGCACATTAGATGTGTGCACAAAAAATGATTATATTGCTGTTTCCCTGTCCTTTAAACATTCTCCAAGTTCAAGAATCTAAATGTCACTACCCGCAGCTCGTGATCCTGTTCTCCTTCATGGTATGTGTGTGAATGTAGTTTTTGCTTTCTTTTGCCCCCTTTTGGTGGGCTTGGTGTGTTTTGGTTTGGCCTCCGCCTCTGTGTTGTGCTCTTTCTCTCTTGCTCTGGAAGCCACTGGTGGGCGTGGTTGCTGGAGCTCCGGCCTACACACATGCAGTAACTCAGTCATCATCCTCAGTCAACTCACCCTTGTAACCCAGGCCAACTTTCCAGACCCTGACGGATCGTTGAATTAGTTTGTGTGAAAATATGCCAGCCAAATCTGAACTAGTACTCGTGTAAAGTTACCTATTGCTAATTAACTTTTTCCCTGTCTTGCCTCAGACCATCTCGTCCTTAGCCTAGACCCAGTTCTGCCTGCAAGCACCGCTAACCTAGAGCCCTGGAGCCCGGAGCCCGGAGCCCGGAGCCCGGAGCCCGGAGCCCGGAGCCCGGAGCCCGTCCTGAGCCTGGACCCAGTTCTGCCTGCCAGCACCACAAACATAGCGCCCTGGAGCCTGGACCCCACTTCCACTCTGACACCTCTGAACACCCAGCCACTAAACCATGATTTATTTGTGTCTTTTTTCAATAAATACACCTAAATTGAAGCTTCTGCTCTGGTCTGCATCTGAGCTCTGGTCACCGGTCCTGACACTAAAAGGTCTTGCGTCTGGTATCTTATGACCTCACAGTCCTACTCAGTGAACTGTCAGAAAGTTTTTTCTCTTTCAACAGGCTGAATTGACAATGGTAATACCATGAGAACAGTACCTATGCAATCGAGGCCATTGTTGCAGACAAACCACTTGCTGATCCTGCCATCTGCTGCCACAGAGAAGAGAGCCTCGACTTTCTCCTCTCCTGTGAAGTTCAGCTCTTGCCTGATCCACTTGAGCTGCCAAACTGGACCCAAGTGCTTGTTGGGACATTCACTGCACAGAGACAGAGAAACAAATAAGGTTCAGCAGCAATCATGTTCAGTGTGGGAATTAAGAAAAGCTAACCTTCACCTGCTGCTAATGACGCATAACTTGGCGCTTTGACTCTGCACATTGTAGATGGCAATACTGCCATCTCGCATCCCAACAGCCAGCTGACTAGGGCTGTTGAATGAGAAATCCAGGCAAGTGACAGCACTGTCGCAGTGGATGACACACTCAGGCCACTGCAGAGAGGACACATGACAACATCTGGATTGGACAGCTGCACTCCCACATGAACTACACCCTCACACAGCATCTCGCAGGCTGCTGAGGAGGTACTGAGCAACAGAGAATGATGTGTGGAAGTGGAAGAAGGTAAATGAAGGTTAAACAATACTCATACCGTGGGGTTTTTGAGAGACCAGCAGCACACCAGGCCTGGTTTCTGGGTACTGGAGTCAAACTCACCATAGCCCACAGCCAGGAGGTCCTGTCAGGGAAAGCAGAGAAAGTATAGTACTTAGTGATAGTGATAGAAATGATAAAAGCATCTGTAATTTTGCTGGCTGGTATTACTGATGATGAATTTGTAATTGCATGCCCGACAATTTCAATTAATGCAAGTTAAAATATTTTTGTCTTTCTCACCTACTTCTAGCAGTATCAAGCATGCAGATATTTTTAGTTCTGAATGAGTGTGAGAAGATGATAATCACCCCCATCTTAAAGATGTTATTTTCACTGGAGCTGCTAAGCTGAAAGTGTTAGCATGTACTCCACTCTGAAGTCAGTGCACAAGCTTGACTGCACATCAAGGGTGTTAAAGGGAGTGTTTTTGAAGTGGGGTCGTATAAAGTACATATCTATAGTCGATCTCTTCCCTACCGTAATCACCAATCAGCGCAGCCTCAGTTTGGAGAAGCAGACAGCCACTCCAGCCCAGACACTCAGCTTTGTACTGCAGTGAACGGGGCCCAGAGAAAAAGTGAAATAAACCAACTAAAACAAGGCTCCCCTTAAAAAAATCTATAATAGTTCAAGTGTACGTTGTATAGGGAAAATTCAAACTGCTTTACATCGCTGTCAGACCTGCCTTTCTTTTGGCACTACATTTTCTCAACCGTAGAACCTCGGTGTCCATACGCATTAGCGCAACTGGGCAACAAGATCTGCAAGCGGCGAAATACAGTATGAGGCCCAGCTGCTGGACGAGAGGTTTACTTTCAATAAAAATGAAACTTAGCACACCGTAAAACCTCCGTATCTCTACGCATTAGCACAACTGCTTAGGGATACGGAGGTTCTATGGTTGACAAAAATGTAATGCCAAAAGAAAGGCAGGTCTGACGTCGTTGTAAAGCGGTGTGAATTTTCCCTATACAACATACACTTGAACTGTTGTAGATTTTTTAAGGTGAGCTTTGTTTTCGTTGGTTTATTTAGCTTTTTCTCTGGACCCCATTCACTGCAGTACAAAGCTGAGTGTCTGGGCTGGAGCGGCTGTCTGCTTCTCCAAACTGAGGCTGCGCTGATCGGTGATTACAGTAGGGAACAGATCGACTATAGATATGTACTTTATATGACCCCACTTCAGAAAACACAAACTATCCTTTAATAACATCTTTTCAGATCAGTTTGTGATCTCTGGGCTTCAGGAGACTTGGACTACAGCAGACAAGCTGTATGGAGCCATCTTATATTTTCTTACTTGTTTTTTCCATTTAAAAACAAGTCCCTAGCTATATTAGTTGTTTAGGAGAATGCTACGGCGCTGTTCAAACTTCACCTGACTTTCTATCGGCATACTTCTTTAATCAGTGTTAAATTAAGTTAATTGCTCACAGCAACAACCTCTGAATCAGCATAAGAAGCAACTCTGGGGCTCCAATTATGGTAAATAAACCTTTAATGAATAATCCAGACTAACAAAAGCTTGTCACACTGTGGACATGACAAAAAATGTGTATTCAAATTGCTAATGATTAATGTAGCCCGTTAAATGGCCATCCTACAACACAGACAGGGGTGATAAAAAAACACCATAGACACAGAAAACAAAATGATATTGGCAGGTATGCACAGCACTACTGGTTGTTTGTTGTCAGACAGCAGCAGGTGTGTTTGTGTTACCAGGTTCTTCTTGTTCCAGGCCATGCTGCTGACGCTGCATCCTCTGCTGAGTTCACAGCTGAAAGCCAAGAGACACTCCACAGCTGGGGAAGAAGGGCTGTCTTCATGTGCCTCTCTCTGCTCCACTGGACTGTCGAGGTCTGGCACAGTTGTTAGATTCATTCTCACTTTCATCAGTCAGATAGTTACATTTGTTTTTTAGATTAGATTAGATTTTGGATAAGGTTACACGGTGATATGGCAAGTGTTGTTTGTCTTCATTTTGTTTTGTTCAAAAAGCTGCATAACAGTCAAACTGTCATGACTCCTGTTTTTGTTTGTTCTTGTATCTGTTTTTTGGTTTCTTGTATGTGATTTACATCTTTGTATTATGTCTTGTGTTATGTTTTTTCCTTGTCTTGTGTCTCATGTTCTGATTTTTCCATGCCCGCATGTGTCCTTTAAGTTCTCCTATGTTCTCCCCTCTGGCTCCCTCTGTCTGTTGTCTTGTTCCCTCCTGGTCTGTTCCTCTGTGCTCCTCCCCCTCATTATCACACCTGGCTTCCTTCCTCCTCTCTCTCCTCACCTGTTCCTCGTCATGTCATTAGTGTCTGTGTATTTAGTCTCTGTGTTCCCCTCACTCCTTGTCTGGTCATTGTATTCTGTCTTGTGTATTTTGCATTCTGTATCCTGTTTTCTGTCTCCCGTCTCCCGTCCATGCTCCTGTTCCATGCTCCTGTCCATGCTCCTGTCCCGTTTGGTATGTTTTTGGTTTTGAGTTTTCCATGTTTGATTTGTACTTTGCCTTTTTCTTTTGCACTTTGTTGAACTGTTTTATTTTGCTACTTTGTCTTGATGTTTTGTTGCTACTTTGCCTTGTTGATTTTGTTTGCTACTTTGCCTTTTGACCTTTTGTCTGCTTTTGTTTTTTTTTGTAACAGCTTTAAATAAAGCTCGCCTTTTGTTCTCCTTATCTTGCCTCCATTAACTGCATTTGGGTCCACCTCCCTTTCCATAGTCTTTCCCCTTTAAAACCCCTACCTGACACAAACGATTTCATTTTCCGTACTTACTGGTATATGCACAGTTTGTGTTGGTTCAGTAGGCTTGCTGACCCTCAGCTAAAATGCATGTATAAATATAAATGTTATCTATATTTCTCATATTAGCACAGAACTGTCTATCAACGTACTGTACTACCTTGTTCTATAATAATAAATAGTAAACTAGTTATGTGACCGTGACAGATGGAACGCTCCCGAGGAAACAAAATTCAACTTTTACCTTCAGAAATGAATATTTTCAGACATCTCTGATGGAACGGCTGCTTTACTCCAAACTATGTGTAGAGGAAACCATAAACCAAAATACGACCCTAACTGGTTCTGTTTGCATGTCAGTAGATTTAAATAATCAATTAACCTGCTGTGCCTCAGCACAAATGTGCATAGTGCCTTAACAGGGAGATGCACTGTCTGCTGTTAGCGGATCACTGCAGGTTATGTTATTGATATTTTATAAATGATGTATTACTTCATCCACCTGCAACCCCTCTGCTATCAACCAGAATGTTAAATTTAATCACCTGGACTGCCCAATCTACAGATTCTCCTCTGTGCACATGGAAACATTTTACTGTGTTTAGATTTTGTTAAAATACCAAAATTGATATTGCGGAGTTTGATCCAAAACATTGTGATACATTATTGTGTTGCCAAGTTGTAGCATTAATGAAGAACTTTTGAGCGTATTAAAAAAAACAAACAAACATATATATAGATATTGATACATGAAGATATTCTTTAAGGGCCTTATAACCGAGCCCTGTCCATTAGTATCCAATAAAACTTCATCTGACCCTACAGTTGGTGCATGAAAGTTTGTGAGCCCATTAGAATATTCTACATTTCTGCATAAAACTACGTAAGCTAGCGGTCCGCAAACTTTATCTCTCGGGGGGGGTCGCACTCGGTGTCAAGTTGTGTGAGAACATGGATTAAATTTACACCAGAATATCCCTTTAAGGAAAACGACCCAATATCACATATCTGGGAGTGGAAAAAGTATGTGAACCTTTGCTCTCAGTATCTGATGTGACCCCTCTTGTGCAGCATTAACTGAAACTAAATGCTTCCGGTTACTGTTGATTAGTCCTGCAAATGGGCTTAGAGGAATTTTAGCCCATTCCTCTGTACAGAAAAGCCTCAACTCTGGGATGTGGGTGGGTTTCCCTACATGAACTGCTCATTTCAGTTCCACAACATTTTGACTGGGTTAAGTTTTTAAGACTTTGATTTGGCCATTCCAAAACATCAAATTCATTCATCTTTAACCATTCTTTGGTACAACGACTTGTTTGCTTAGGGTCATTTTTTTGCTGTCCTAATATTTTCCTTTAGAATTTGCTGGTAAAATTCAGAATTTATTGTTCCATCAATGATAGCAAGCTGTCCTGGCCCAGATACAGCAAAACAGGCCCAAACCATGATACTAGCACCACCATGTTTCACAGATACGATAAGGTTCTTATGCTGGAATGCAGTGTTTTCCTTTCTCCAAACATAAAGCTTCTCATTTAAACCAAAATGTTCTATTTTGGTCTCATCCATCCACAAAGCAATTTTCCAGTAGCCTTCTGGCTTGTCCACGAGATCTTTAGCAAACTGCAGATGGGCAGCAACATTTTCTTTTTCTCCTTGCAACGCTGTCATGCACACCATTGTTGTTTAGTGTTCTGGACGTTGGACTCATGAACATTAATATTAGCCAATGTGAGAGAAATCTTTAGTTGCTGGGGGTCAGTTACCCTGGGGTCCTTTGTGACCTCACTAATGATCATACATCTTGCTCTTGAAGTGATTTTTGTTGGTTGACCACTCTTGGAGAGGGTTACAATGTCTTGAATTTCCTCCATTTTCGACACAAGCATTTGTTGTGAAGATTAGACTTAGGATCTTGATTACTCTGATTGTCATCCCATTGATTGAAAACCCCTGACTTCGACCCTCAAATTAACTGCCAATCCTAGAGGGTCACATACTTTCACCACTCACAGATATGTAATATCTATCATTTTCCTCAATACATAAATGGCCAAGTGTAATATTTTTGTCTCATATGTCTCACTCTTTATCTACTTTTAAGACTTGTGTGAAAATCTGTTTTAAGTTTTAGGTCATATCTATGCAGACATATAGAAAATTCTGAGGGGTTCACAAACTTTCAAGCGCCACTGTATGTGTATTTTACCAATTAGAAGGTATAAATGACATCAGCACAGAAAGCATCTTGATTCAGCTGCATTATCGGGAGTGTGTCCATGAATCTGAAGAGAAAAAAATGCAGCAGAGTTTACCTGCTAGAACTGGCAGCTGTCTGTAAGCTGCCAGCTTGGGCTGGAAGGTGTTTTCCAGTATGCTCCTCTCCATTACCAGTGACAAGTGTTGGAACTTCTCTGACAGAATGATCACCTGCAGGTCTGACTCAGCGTTCCCAAGCACTTCCACATCTCTCAGTGAGCTAGCAGTACTGGCTGAAGAAGTAATAAAAGAAAA
This sequence comes from Sparidentex hasta, assembly GCA_030272975.1. Lineage (NCBI taxonomy): Eukaryota > Metazoa > Chordata > Actinopteri > Spariformes > Sparidae > Sparidentex > Sparidentex hasta. Next base: position 32,186 of record JARJLU010011101.1, read on the forward strand.
TCACACATGCAAGTTATTGCAAGCTATCCTAAGCTAAGGGCATCTGCACAAGCCCTGAGATGTCACATTTATTTATTTATACATCTAGAATCAACTACTACAGGCAAACTTCTGACAAGAGGCTTACACCCAGACTGAAGCAGAGCATCTTGTCCAGTGTCCCTCATTGTTACCTGTACTGGCTGTGCTGCCCACTGACAGGCTCCTCTCTGCACCTCTGCTGCTGTCCACCACAGCCTCTAGACAGTGAGCCCTCTCCAGCTGAGGGCTACACACTGTTTGATCCTGCTCAGTGTTATACATGTCCCAGGTGGTAACATTCGTGCCTGTGGAAAATGGAACCAAAAAACAAACGCTATTAACTGTGAGTTTCTGGGTACAAACAATAATCGGTTCAATGATGAAAGAATATTTTCACTGAGCCTGCTTTGTGAAATAGGGCCCTGATAAACCTAATTTAGTCACTGGTGAAACCCAACCTGGAATTACCAGTAACAGTAGAGTACACTGTACTTCACGTGTCCAGAAACATGATTCTGTATGGCTGATAACCTTGCAGCTGGTGTTAGCCTCCTGTTAGCTATAACATGCCCCCCTGTGGTCATAAGAAAAATCAATAGATGCAGCATTAAGACTGTAAGCGCTATGAAAAAGTTATTAACCTGTGTCCACCATGGCCATGTTGTCGCTCTGGACCTGTTTATGTTTAGCTGCTCCATTCACTGTCTGCATTGATCGATCCACATACTTTTCATTACCCATTCTGTTCCTGCACACCTCAGCATACTGATTGTTCCTCTCACTGTGAAAACAAGGTGAAGATAACTGTAGCTTTTTAATTACAAAAAAGAAAATACATTTTCCCACAGTCAAGCTGAATTTCACCCAGGTCAAAATGATGACAAGTGGTATGTTTTTCCCAGGGAAATTCTTGGAGTATTCCGAGTCAAAGTTTATCTGTTTACTCACATGACTGCTTCTGCATCATCAGCATCTACTGACACAAGGGTGCTGGGTATGTCTAGCAGTGAAATGCTGTCTGTGTCAGAGATGTAGACGTCTACAAGCTCTTTCAACATGTCTTTTGTCATGTGTTCTTTTACAGTGTCTCTCTTTTGCTGCACATCTGGCCCGGGACAAAACAAAAAGTGATAATGTCACCAAATACCACAAAAGATACAATGTGTTACAGCTGTCTGTTATTGAGACCTGAGGCATTCAATCATAATAATATGCTGTAGATGTTACTGTCTGTCAACTCGCTGTCATGTACCAACATTTAACATGGAGTGAGACAAAATGATATATATTATACAGTAATAATGTAAAAAATAATATTGCATTGAACCTGGGAAGTTGATGTCACGTCTGGAAAATGTATCCTCAATCTCCTCATTTACTGATTCAATGGTAGACTGGCTGGATATTCTGCTGCTTCCAAATACTGACCTGCAAAACAATGACATTATCCATTTTTACAAGGTGAAGATGTGTGGCAACACTTGCCCTTTATAGGCTACACAAAAGCTTTCAAACATGATGTTAATATATATGATATATGATACACTACTAGGGTTGCAACAGTAGTACACTTTAATGGTATGATAACCATCTAAGAAATATCTCAGTTTCATGGTATTACACAATTATGGTATTTTTTGAATTTGATTTTAGCTTTTTTCATTATCATCACTATTACATGAGGTCACAGGGTACATCAAGGCACATCTACGGAAACTGAAGACAACACAAGACAACATTTTAGGAAAGATCAAAAAGCATGGGGAAAAAAATCAAAACATAAAAAAGCATTTATTGTTATAGATCTAGCATTACTGTTGCATTAATGAGTGTATTAAAGGCATTAATTAGATCAGAACTCACATCCAGTGAAAAACTTTCATACAGTTAGGCTTACGTTTACACTTACTGCATGCACTGAACAGATCCACTTTTGAACTACAATCCAGAATAGTACTACTTTATGATATCAAAATAATGTCTATCTTCAGCTAAAACTGATAGTTGTTCTTGTTTGTTTTTATCTTGCTTATCCATATGTCATCCCTAACACAAGGACAGTATGTCACCTGTTTTGCACATATGATATGTAAAATGGTCATAGACTGTACCACACATTTCTCTCAAACAGACAGATCATTTATAAAATAATATTCCTTTTTCAATATCAACTCAATAAACAAAGGCTTGACCTAACTATTATATTTCTATTGTATGGAAACATTTGTCTTTGGATTCCAACATCCAGGTTTATGGTACTGGAATTGAAAGCAGTTGGCTGTGACATCTCACAGAAAACCTGGCAAGTATAGAAATGACCTTAATTTAGTAATATGAAAAGGAGTTAAGTGAAGATAGGATTGGCAGACCTGCTTTTAATGCAAAGTTTACAGTTTATAATCAGTAAAGAGAAAAGCTTGTCATGCTCACTGTCCCCCAAAGAAACCATATTCCGTTTGTTTGTATGTTTTGAACACTTATTTTCCTGGTGGGGGTAATGACATGATAATATACATAACCTGAGGTAATAAAACATAATTTATTACTGATATTTGTCATTCTCTTATCAACTGCTCTCTATCAAAGTTCAACCTTGTAATGTGCTCCATGTGTCCTGGGATATGTACGTTTGACATTTTTTATTGGGCCATCCGACCATTTTATTGGAAGGATATCTTAGAGCTCAAAGTTGGTGCCCTTCAAAGAGCCAATTGTTACTCAGGACATTGTCATGACTAGGTATCAGTCCAGAAATAACTGAAAATGATTTAGTGCTGAGAGATTCTAAGAATTTAGGCAACTGTCCAGACAGTTATGAAACCTGATATGAACTTGAAATGTATTTTTAATGACACAGATACAGTACATAAATGTACATGACAATTTCAACTTTCATACCAGTCTATACACTAAAAGCAGGATATCACTGCAATCCTATAAATCCTGAGACATATGGCTGTGAATCAAATTTCAGACCATCTCAGATCAGCTGTAACAGAATGAGCCCTGGTACCTTGAGAAAGGTATGGTGAAGCTCCCAGTGGCTGATGTCTGGTCTGATGCTGATCCAGCAGCACAGATTTCATCCAGAAACAACCTGCCGGCTTTTGCCTGCACAGCTGCTGGATGTGCTTGGTACAGCAGCTTAGGAGTGACGTCATTGTCCTCCTCATCAAACACCTGCAAACAGGACACCAATTTATGTCAGCTTCTGTTGGTCATGTTCCTTCTCCTGATGCATCTGACTCTCACACTGGAAAAGTGTGCTTTTATCCAAGTGGTTGTAAAAACAACTGTATGGTCCATGCTCTGTCTCAGAAAGATGTATATTGAGTTTCACCTGCAGTCTTTTAAAACAGTGAGTTGTGTGAACAATTTAGGCTGGAAAAAAGTCAATAAGGTCAAAGAAGTCTCATTTAAAATCATTAATTGCTGAGACACAGTCAGGCCTTCTTTTGTTAAATGTAAAACGATACTGATGTAAGCTGTGCCTCATGTGATTGTCAAACTGTTATTATTCTATTCCAGAAATGTAAACATACCCATAAACTGTGGCAAGATATTATAGATTTATATTGCCTAATATTATGTGTAACTATGATGTCCACAGGAAAATGTATAAATACAGGAGATGACTACAACAAAATGTAAGTTGTATAGTCCTCACATTACACAAAATAAAATCCTTATTTTTTGTTGAGGATGAGTTCAGGATTTTCTCTGCCTGAGGACTGAAGCTGCTCTGTAGTCTGGTGGTACAGCAGCAGGTTCTTCTATATCTGATCTCATTTCATTCCTGTCACTGATGCTCTGTAGATACCAGGTACCAGTGATGTTCTGGTGGTTTAAATCACCCGATGTAAAGCCTTTCTGTCCTGGGTCGTGATGAACTATGTCAGTTTGTAATGTCAGGATGCTTTCTATAGCTCCTCTGTAAAAGGTGATCAGAAATTGGCACCAGAATTTTACCTTGATTGTGTTCAAAATTTGGTGCTTTTGACCATTTTAGGGCTTTTTTTCCTTTACTTTTTACCAGGGTGGCAATGGAAATTTGCTAAGGTAAAACCTAAGTTGACTCTCTCTCTCTCTCTCTCTCTCTCTCTCTCTCTCTCTCTCTCTCTCTATCTATATATATATATATATATATATATATATATATATTCTCTCTCTCGCTCTCTCTCTCTCTCTGTATATATATATATATATATATATCTTCACATTCCCTTTTGTTTGTCTGTTTTCTTTGGTATTTCTAGGTTCAGATCTAACTAACTGGAGCGGAGCTGCAGGCTTTTAGACTGTGTGTGGGAGTGTCCTTACAGAATCCTTGGTGACACTGAGTTTCAGAATCTTAGGGCCACTTGTGGGTCCATGACCCAACTGGCTTTCACATGGGATGCTAGAGCTAGCTGAGCCCAGGTGTGAATATTATTATTATTATTGTTGTTGTTGTTATTATTATTATTATTATTATTGTTGTTATTATTATTATCATTATCATCATCACTATCATCATAGGTATAATTGTTATTACCTTTCCTTTACTTGTTGGCTTGTACACTTGGTTATATTTCGTCGTTGTTGGTGTTGTGCCCTGCAGGTAACATGGATGGTTTTGGGGGGGGGTTGTTTTCGTCTTTCTTTTCATCATGCGAGTGCAACTTACTATCTCGCATGCGCAACTTAATATCTGGCACGTGAGACTTAGTATATCGCCAGTGCCACTTACTATCACGCGAGATACAGTAAGTCGCGCGAGATAGTAAGTAAGATGCAGTGGCACTCTGGCTCAAATGATTGAATGAAGTGAACATTTTTAGTATCTAAGGAAATGCAACTGAATGAAATATGGATGCTACGTTATCCTCCTGCTACATGTAGCCTGATGGTGTAAGTTACCCGAACAGCTTGTCTCGGAGTGTGAACGATGCTCTTCTCCAGAACTTTGCTGCCACCGCCCAGACTGAAACGTTTCCTGCTCGGGGAGCCGACGGCGCTTTGGTTGACTCCATGTATGCCTGATGCTGAAATACTAATTGTTCGAGAAGAGCTGGGATACAACAAAATTACAAAATAGCTTAACAGTTAGAATGTTTGCTTATAATATTGACAACATGACTTCAGACAGGTTCACTTACGGCCTCAGCACCAGAGTACGTCTGTTCTGCCTGTCTTCTCTCGCCACACAGGTAGACATTTTACTGTTGTATGTCAGTTGCCATAGCAGCGGAGAGCCACGCGGCACGCGCCTCTGCCTAACAGAGTGGTGTAGTCTGCACCAGACGTACAAACGTAGACGCAGACCCATTGGACCGTACGTCGACGTCGCCGCAATAAAGGATATGGCAGGTCTACCCAGTGAACACATTCAAGTAGAAGTGAAAACTGTGGGTTTCTCAATAAAGATGATTAAAGTTTACATTTAACCGATTATGATGAATCTTTTTTTTTATATTTAGTGATTTATATTTATGAATACATATTAATGAATATTAATATTAATAATTAATAATATTAATGAAAATCATTGAGACAAAAAAGGTAACTGGCAGGAAATCTGCTTTCTTTTCTTATAACAGGGAAGTGATATGCTACATGACAGAAAACTATACACTCATTTTATGGTATACAATACATTTTATGGTAACTTACACTTAAAAATGTGTTATTATTTGTCCGTAGGGAAATTTAGTGGACATAAGGCTGCTATTTAAAAAGTATGTACACTTGGTGTAGTAACAGAAATAAATGTCAGCATGTTCAAAGGACCATACCTGCTGTACCACCACACTACACAGCAGCTTCACTCCTCAGGCTGTGAGACTCCTGAACTCATCCTCAACTCTCCATGACAACCTTGTAACCTAGTTTCAGCAGGTTTGACTCTGAATGTACATTTTGGGGGGATGGTGGCCCACTTGTTACGAAACATCCAGTTAATACAGTGATGGCGATGTCCCATATTTAATACCAAGCCTGGGACCTCTGTTGTATGTTCACTTCCCTACTCCAACCATTTCCTGTGATGTCTTTACTACACATATGCCCCCAAAAAATGTGTTAGTATTATTCACAATTCTGTATTGTATGAGCTCATCTCAGGTGAGTCATACAAAATCATACATTTTTGTAGAGCATATATTTTTTGTTCTTTAATGACCTTCAGATTGATCTTGTGAACAATTGGAAGGCATCCCAAGGTGGTCGGTCAATGCCCTATATAAGGATTGATTTTGTTCAAATTAAAATTTGAAAAACTTAAAACATGTTTTTGTTAACTGAGGTGAAAGGGCACATTATGTCCTGTTACCTGAGTTGTCAGGGCTGAGAGCAAGTGGAGAGTGAAGAGAAAATGTACACCTTATCTCATCGCTGTGATCTCTGCTCTTTAGATAAGACTCATATAAATGCCATGCAGGACAGACTCCTGCCTATCTGTCTGTCAGTTGCTGTGTGCCGATCTGCAGCTCTTTACAAAGAGATATTTGAGTCATAAGGACAGTGGAAAGATCAGGCAGGACAGGATGGATGGAAAAGAGGATAGTGAGAGAGCAGAAAGCAATGGCAGAGGCACAGAAGAAAAACGAAACAGGTCAGTGACGGACATATTAATACATTTTTACATATCTTTCAAACTGTACACACAGTTGAGCTTGCTATAGTAAGGGGACTCACTAAAAACTCATTTGTGTTTTTAAATTGTGGTGTGATTTGTGTCCTTGGGCGAATCACACCTGATAATGCTGCAGTACATAGATAAATGTGTTATCTACTAAATTATCTATCTAAATGTTTTGCTGTCTTCCTCCAGGAAGGGGCCACAGTCTAACATCCATGGCTCGCACTCAGGACAAAAGAGACAAGCAGGCCTTTATCTGGGCTGTCTAACGAAAAACCAGCTAATAATGATATCTGTAGCTGTTGGACTTGTCCTGCTGATCATCATCATTACTGTCACAGCTGTGATGCTCACTAAAAAGTCAGGTAAATTATTAAAGATTTTTGCCATTTATGATTCCATTAAGTGCTTGATTGATTTTGCCCTTTTCATCAGAATGAAACATCTGACATATGGTGTCAGCAAACACATGTTAATGTTATCAGTCCCAGCACGTAACATGAAAGGCACAGAACGTAGGAGTCAGTTGGCCTATTAGCTGAGACACAGGCGACATGAGGCGACACTAGTTCTCCACTGGGTCTTTGACATCAGTCCGTCGTGTATGGGGCCCAACAAATACAGGCCAAGTGCATTTTCCTGTGGATTGAGCGTTTTGATACTTATAAAGCCCCTGAACCAGCTTTATGATCATAAAAGATACCATAGGTCTTTTAAACATTGGTACTATAGTAATTTGTATTGTCTGAATGTGGTTTATACCTGAACAAATAATTTGCAACCATAATTAATAATATAATTAATAATTAATTTTTTTCAGGCCCATAATAATAATAATTTTTTTCAGGCCCAGTATTAATTATTAGTTATCAGAGAGACCAATATTATTTGGAACTAATATGCATTCAGTAAGTAAAAATAAAAATGTTTGTGTGCGATTAAGAACTTGAGATACCACAAACTTCAATACAAAGCTTAGCTGAAAAGCATTTTAAATTTCAATCTATTTCATCTATAACCTTACATCAATGTATTGGTCGAATTATATTCTATATTAATATGAATCAGCAAAGTTACTAGTTATAAATGTAATGAAGTAAAAGTAAAACATTTGCCTAGATCATGTAGCAAAAAGAAGTACGGAGTAGCAGAAAAAGGAAATATTCAAAGTACTAGTTAAGTACCTGAAAAGTGTACTCGAGTAAATGAACTAAGTGTTGTGTAGTGAGTCTGTGAGCTGCTGGTTGTCTGGGATTAACGCACACACACACACACACACACACACACATACACAGCCTCAGGACTGAGCAGTGACGCAGCCACGGGACAGTCTCACAGTATGACCGGCCCTGGTGAGTGTGCGATATGACGTTATCTGCCTTTACGCGCCTTTCATTGTTCTGTGAGTCAGCAGGCTTATTTATTAATAATGCACCTGTCAATCAAGTAGTTGATGTTAGCTAAATGTGACATTAGCTCAACGACACTCATTAGCTCACGTTACCATATATGCTGACGTTACCTGCAGGATGTAAGGCACACACTCATCACGGTTATGTACAGTGAGAGCGCTGAACTGAGTTGTTCTGCTCCGACGTGACTCAGAACAGAACATTAGCTGTGGATCCACAGATACACTCTTGTGAGTGTGTTAGCTTTACAGGCTAACATTAGCAGTCTCAGTGGCGTGAGGGGGGGCGGGGCCTGCTAGTTATAACAGGAACAGATGATAGGATTGTGGTGTTTCTGTAACGTCAGTGTCGAGGACTGGTGTCCTTCACTTCTCAGATACCTGCTACTTCACTCTCGTTAGGGTCACCGGGAGTTTCCCCCTACCAATAGGCGAGTTCAAGATCATGCAGCAATGCGTAGCGCTGCGCAGGGCTGCCGAAATCGTGATGTATGCTGGTTAAAATGTGTCTATAGGAGCATTCAAGTTGAACTCCTGCTCACTGACTGTATCAGTGAGATCTGCTGGCGACTGTAGGGGCGGGGCTACAAACGCTGCTACGAAGTCGGACACTCTCTCCTCCCGCAGACATGAGGAGGCTTGGCTTAGCTTGCGGTGTTTGCCATCCTCGTTTGGGAAGAAGTGGAGGAAATTGAAATTCTATTAATGTTTGAGGAAAATCAACAACGACTACGATCAGTTTCCTTACCTGATGCTATGGCAATTTTGCTGGCCTTTTTCTCATATTAATCTCCTTTGGAAATTATTCAGTCTGAGATGTTCAAAATAGTAGTCAACCAAATCATGTAGGGTGAGGGAATAGAGCAGTGGAACTGCTGTCGTGCTGCATGCAGATGACCGCAGATCAAGACCCGTGTCAAGCCTGTCTTGGCAGAGGATGTGTTCATGTGAAAGTTCTGAGAGATCCTTTCATCTGTAGATCTGTTTATTGTAATTCCCAGATATTTTACCACTATTTTTATTTTATTTTTTACCTTTATGACATCTATCAAAAGAATGTCAGTCATGTACAGTCATTATCTCACACTTAGTCTTGTTGATATTAAGGCCAGAAGCAGCTGAAAACATTTTTTCTTATCCCACATTTTACATCAAAACGAGTAGATACACAGCTATTAAAGGGATAGTTCGGGTTTTCGGGTTTTGATAAAGTACATATCTCTACTTCTCCAAACTGAGGCTGCGCTGGTTGGTGATTACGGTAGGGAACAGATCGACTATAGACATGTACTTTATATGACCCCACTTCAGAAAACCTGAGTGTTCTTATAATATTGTTGAAGTTTTTTCTAAACCCAAAATATTGTAAAGCCTCAAAAATATACTAGAGTGTTCGACAGTCCAAAAACAAAGTCAGTGACTTTTCATCAAATAAATCTGTTTAATCTAAAATGTCAAGAACAAGCCAAATAAAACCTTTCATAAAACCTGTTTTCATTACAGAAATAATTTCCTCTAAGCATAATTTTAATCTATTAGCATACATTGCCGCAAGAATTTGTCTGAATAGTCTGAATTGAGCAAAGTTATAGGTCGCCAGTTATCAAGATAAATGAGATCTTTATTCGGGTTAGTAATGAGAGATATTAAGCCTAGAAACAGTTAACTCATTATTTTTGGCACATTCAACAAAAACTTCCAACAACAAGTGTTTTAAATCTTCCCAAAATATCACATAGAAGGGGTAACCCATCTGGACTGGGACTTTTGTTTGATGGCATTTTTGTAATAATAGACTGTAATTTTTCTATTGTAACTGGATCTTCACAAAGCTTACAGTTCTCTCTGGAGATTTTAGGAACAAATGGGGATTCTTTGTCAATAAAGATACGACAAGACTGAGGGTCAAACAAGGAAGTGTATAACTTCTGATAGAAGTTAGAGATAAAAGAATAAATTTCCTTTTCCTTTTCAGAGAGATTACTGTCAATATATAAAGGAAAACATTTTTTCTTTACCTTGTATTTTCTCCAAATTACTCCAGATTACTTTTTTGTCCATGTTCCAACCATCTGGCTCAAGATCTTATGAACGCTCCCTTTGCTTTAGTTTGGAAAAAAAGATAAAATTTTTCCATTAGTGTAATCTCAGTTTATCTTCATTACCTGGAACAGGAATATTTACTATATCATTCAGCTCTCTTACAATATCAGCATAAGTCTTGCTTTGAACTTTTGATTGTTGCTTTCCAAATTGTATTGAGAACTTTTGACATTCAAATTTGAATAACTCCCACTTTAACATAGGGGTAAATCCAGACATTGGTTGGAATTGAGTTGATGATTTGCTTAATACCCGACCGATAATATTGCTTTTGTAGAAAGGAAGCATTTAATTTCCAGTATCTAGGTTTGCTGCGACAAGGAGAATTTGAGTTTGAGATAGAGATATCTATTCCAGCATGGTCAGTTAAGGGAGCAGCAGTGATATTACATGTTCAGACCAAAGAGGCCAAGTTGTCCGAAATAAGCCACAAGTCTAAGTCTAAGTCAAATCTAAGAGATTTTTGGGTGAGATCTGCTTTAAACCATGAAAGTTTACTACAAAAATCATACATAAGAGGGTTATAATTATTCTGATTGCCCCTTGCAGGGTATCTGTCTGTACACAAGTTTGGAGCCTCGTTAAAGTCACCGCCAACGACTACACATGCTGAAGTAAATTTGTTTCTTTCTTGCAGAATTTTGTCAGACAAAATATTAAGGGGTCTGAAATTAGAGTTCCTTGCATTAGATCCATAAATATTTACCAAAATACATATGTTACCCCCAGATTTGATTACTACCAAAACCCATCTACCCACATCAGAAACCTCCGTATACAGAATCTCACCATTAAATTTGGGATTGAATAAAACTTAATACACCTCCTTAGAAATAGTACCGTGAGAAAATTTAGCTTTCCTTCCCCACTGGTTGCACCAGAATGCTTAATCTTTTGAAGAAGAATGTCTCCTGTAAAACATAGATCCTCCATCCATCCTTATTCTGATGACTACAAAATAAAAATAAAGCTTTTCTTTTAGTTAGATCTCGTACTCCCAGTACATTAAGAGAAAAAACATGAAAAAAGAATATCGAACATACGTATAGACACACGACACAATACACTGATAAACAATGTAACGTAGTAGTTTCTACTAAAGGATGAGATTTGGCAAAACCTGAATTTACTAACCAAAAACTGTACTCAAAGCAATTTTAGAAACTGACCCATGTAAACTGTATAACCTTCCTGTTATATATAGATGTATAAATCTCTAGAAACATTTTGGACTGAAAAATATAAATGCAAAAGCATATGAACAAGTAAAAGGGGTGAATGCTATCCTTCTTTAACAAGTCAAGAAACATCTTGTATATTCAGAAAAGGGTAAGAATATTGAGAAAGCATAAGATTCAGAAAGTGTGCAGCTAATTATATAACCTACATTTTTCACAGTCAAACCCCTACTCATGCAAATACCTCTAGTCCTCCACAGAGATGTTTTTACCATCAATAATAGCAAAAGGGCCGCTGAAGCCTGCTCTCTTGTTCTGCCTCCTCACCTCCTCGACCAGCGGCCACAGCTTCGCTCTCTCCTCCCTGACTTGCTAAGTTAAGTCCTCTGATATCTTCACGTTCTTCTGCATGATGTATGTGACATATGTCCTGCTGTGCAGATGTCAGCAGAATAGCCAGCGAAGCATGCTGGCTTGCGTATTGCAAAATGTGACTGGATGTATTAGGACATCCTGGTATTTTTGGCCTGCTGCCTTTCCCATACTTAATATTGGGACAAACTAAATATTTTTCTGGCACACTAAATACCACGGTAGTATGGGTATTGGAACGCAGTGTTGGTATGTCCCGACACAAAGTATGCCAGGCCAATAATCGGTCTACCTCTAGTAGACGCGTCTGAAATGTCTGTATGTTCAACAAACAAAAAAAATCTAGCAGGGGCTAGAGAACCAGAAATTTGTGTGAACAATGAGAGTGAACTGCCATTACTGGACTTGGTCCTTTTTTTTTAGTAAAGGGTTTGTTGATAGGCTACAAGCTCTCCGACTGACGTTCAGTTTCAGTGCAAATCACGGCTACATATGGCTACTTGCTAAACAAACCATAAAACTTATCAGTGTGAATGCATCATGAAATGTCAGAGGAAACAAAGAACTTCAGTAAAAATTTAGCAGGGGGCATTTAAAGAATTGCTGGATTTAACAAAACCCCAACAGAAAGTGTGGTAAAAGTCAGTACGGGAGAAGTAAATACTTCTCAGAGGAAACAGAAAATTACTGATGACTGAAATGTGCTGTTTGTAAAAAAAATTAGAAAAAAAAAAAAAAAATCAGATTATCTGTCCATGATTTTACTTACGCTTGCCTTGTTTTGCCTTGCCATCCAACCAGGTTCCTCAGGTCCTCTTCCCTCCTTTCCTACCGGTGGAGACATGCTGGACTACCTGATACAGTCAGGCGATATCAGTGAACGTGACGGTCTGTTGGCTACCTGGTATCACAGAGCCAATGGCAAGGAGGAAATGAATAAAGCTCTCGCAAGTAAACTCAGTCACACTTGCACACACAGACAAAACTCCTCTTCTTTGTCCCTAGAACTCTACTGAATGTAGTGTTGTAGTTTGGTGGATTTCTTGAATTTATGGCATGTGTTGAAGAAAGGTTGGTATCTTCTCATTAACAAGGCTGAACAGCTCTTTGTGCGCAGCTTGTTACATTATGTGACATACAGTGGTATGCTAAAGTTTGGGCACCTCTCTGAGATTTCATGATAATTTGCTCTACGTTTATAAGAGAAGATCACAGCAACAAGATTTGTTTTCCCACAGAGATGTAGACATTTGAGTGTTTTCTGGACCAAAATTCTCAGAGTTGCATTATATAGTTTTATTATAATAAAATAAAATGTAAAAAATGGGATGTGCAAAAGTCTGTGCACCCTTTTAATCACATTCATTTCAAGACCTGTAGGGATTTATAGCTGACAAGTTGCAGCACAAAATTGCTTTGATTAGCTCTTGAGACCTTCAATTACAAAGAGAGGTGGAACCAATCATGAAAAAGGCTGTTTAACATAGGTAATTCTTCTTAGTAGTTCTTTCTTAGAGTGTGGCAACATGGGGGCCTCTAAACAACTCTCCACTGACCTAAAAACAGATAATTCATTATTATGAATTAGAAGAAGGGTACAAGGAAGGTGTGGACTATCTGTCTCCACAGTCAGAAATGTAGTGCAGAAATGGAAGGCCACAAGAACAATCCTTGTGAAGGAAAGATGTGGTAGGCTGAAAAAAATACAGGAAAGGCACGGGCGAAGGATGGTCAGAATGGTCACAGACAAGCCACAGACCACCTTCAGAGAACTACAAGAACATCTGGCTGCTGATGGTGTAGTTGTTCTTCACTCCACAATCCAGTGCACTTTGCAACAGAGCATGTGAGCGGAGCTGAGCGGCGAGAATTTCAAAAGCTCATTTGAAGGGTGATGCACAAAAAACCTTTCCTGAGTGTTTGTCACTTCAGATGTGACATAATTTTTTCTGATTATCAGAACCATTTTTTTTTCCTAATTAAATAAATTAATTTATGTAATCTTATAAATGTAATGGAGTAAAAAGTACAACATTTGTAGTGGAGTAGAAGTAGAAAATGGAAATACTCAAGTACCTCAAAATTGTACTTAAATACTGTAAAGTACTAATGTAAATGTACTTAGTTACATTCAGTGACTGGATGTATCAATATCAGTATTGTAAGGATGACTGTTGGTGCTTATCAGTAACAAATACTCATCAGTAGTGTGGAGAGAATGATTTAGTGGTTAAGAGTGGGTAAGGTACACAATTGTACATAAGTACAGTGAGTAAATGTACCTAGTTACATCACTGCCTATAACTATGAGGTTTGCCTACTGTTCTGTTTAGAAGCGTTACATTCCTTTAAACACATGATTGCTCTACCCCCTTGTTAAATGCTCAAAGGTGATGCTATGATTCTGGAGGCTGATGTCACTCTGGAAGGTTATGGGACAGCCAATGAGAAGCCCATCCCGATCATGGCCCACCCTCCTGACATCTACAGTGACAATACTCTGGACCAATGGCTGGATGCTGTGCTGGCCTCAAGAAAAGGTGCCATTGTGTAGAAAGGATCTGAAAGCTTTCTATGTCTTTATGTCCATCTGTGTCTATGTCCACTGGACATTCTCTTGAAGCAAAGCACAGGTTGTAATGCTCTGTGTCTCCCTGCAGGAATAAAGTTGGATTTTAAGTCTCTGGGATCAGTGGGTTTGTCATTAGAGCTGCTCAGGCAAAAGAACAGCAGCAGAGAAATAAACAGGCCTGTTTGGCTTAATGCAGACATCATCCAAGGTCCCAATGTCCCTGACTTTGTGCCTCCAGTCAATGGAACCAGGTAATAAAAGCCATGTTTTTAATGTCTTTTGTCCATCAGTTCCTTGTACATTTATTGCTACTATTGCCACGTGGCCATTAGAGACACTCCCTAACAATGATGGACTTAGAGTAGATTTAGGTCAGGAGATGCTTCATCAGTTCAAGATTTAATAATCATTTCCTAGTCATTATGATATATAAGACTGTATAATGCTAATTCTGCAATTGCCTAAGTTACATGCCAAACCTACTACAGTACTTTACAGAATGATGAATAAATAGTAAATACATTCAACTCTGGAATAAACTTAAGGAGTCTCAAAGTCTGAGGAGTGAAGCTGCTGTGTAGTCTGGTGGTACAGCAGCAGGTACTTCTGTATCTGTTATCAGATGGCAGCTGGGTGAACAGACTGTGGCTGGGTGGCTGCTGTCTCTTGGTATCTTTGTGCGTTGAGCAGACATCTCATTTCTCTGATGTCACAGATGCTTTGTAGATGGGTATGAATAATGGAACTAATAAGGAAGACTAGAATTTAACAAATGGATGTTTGTGAATTGTAGTGTATACACAAGGAAAGCAAATTACATTATCATTAATTCACATGCCCCATCAATCAATACAAAACAATCCCTGTCTCTCCTCTGTCCCTACCTCCTCCTTGTCCAGTTTCCTGCAGTTGGTTCAGGAGAGCTTTCCCGATGTGACTCTGTCTCTTGGATGGAAGGTATTAAATATTGGCTGCCTGATATAAATTACTGTATAGTATCATTGCCAAAACCCCAAATCTTACCATGTACAAGTACCATTTGAGTCATACACA
This sequence comes from Sparidentex hasta, assembly GCA_030272975.1. Taxonomy (NCBI): domain Eukaryota; kingdom Metazoa; phylum Chordata; class Actinopteri; order Spariformes; family Sparidae; genus Sparidentex; species Sparidentex hasta. Next base: position 47,515 of record JARJLU010011101.1, read on the forward strand.
GGGACTTTCTCCATCACATCCTGTCTCAGGAGTCTCAACAAGTGGATTTTTATTTATTACAGGCAACATTAAACCTCATATTTATTCTTTTTTATTTGTTTTTGAAGCGGGGTGTACACCAACACATTAAGCTCAGAGGCTACAGTGAAGTTTTCAGCTAACAAGGGATGTAAATAACATCTTTTCAAATCAATTTGGCATACAGGAGTAATTGTCATTTAAATTGCTGAAAATCCTAGAAGTTGTATTCCCTCAAAAATGAACTAAAAACTACACTATTAATGCAAACCAGAGGATAAGCTGGTACTAAACAAGCCAGTATGTCCGTACATGCCACACCAATAACCTAATGAAGTTGTTTCTCCATTTTCCAGACATGCATGTAACAATGTTTTTTTGAATGTAACATGAGCTCAGAGGGGACTGCTGGCTCAGCTGTAGACTTGTTGTCCTCTTGATGATGATGGCAGATTGTGATTTACAGCTAAAATCTAACATACACTGTTTCTGACAGGTAGCCTATGCTCCTCCACTTTTCAATCAAACCTACACCAGGCACATGGTTGAAGAAATGTTTGATATGATCAAAGATGTCCCGCAAAAGGTAAGATTTTAGAAGGGGAAAAAACATAACTATCCATCACATGTATGATGAAGTGCTGTGAAATGTGCTAATGTTACTGTACTACAGGGTTAGGGTCTACACATTCATCAAAAGGTTACAGATTACACAAGGGAAACTTTTTGGATTTGAGTGACAGTCAAGTGCCATAGGCTGGATTTACACTCTCCATGTCTGACCTGTAGATCTCAGTGCACTCTGGAGTTTTTTTCTCTGCTTTGTTTATTCTTTTTTTTACAATTGAAAAGTTGAAAAACATTGTTTTGATATTTATTATTAGAGGAATTCACTCTGCTCAAACAGTCTCAGGTTAAAACTTCTTAATGAAATAAGTATTTTGTGCTCAGCAAAAGACTGACTGAGGGCTGCATTGGGCCCACATGCTGATTAGTGTCTGGTGTCACACAGGGATTTATCATAAAATAAAGCCTTGCGTATTTCACATAAAGTTGAAGCTACAGGAGCAGCTGAGAACTGTAGAGGCTCTGCATGATTTCCTAGAATTGTTTGTTTCTTGCTATCTTTGCCAGAGGTTTAGAGCCAGCATGAAAGATGTTAAGTTAAAAGTCAAGAAAACACATTGATATATAAATGTTTTTTTTCCTGCTGGCTCTAATCCTCTCTGGTAGACTTTTATATGTGACATTTTTTTTTCTTTTCACTTTCAATTTTAGTGATATTCTGATGTGACAATAAACTGAAATGATTTATAATGTTTTATAATCTGTGATAAAACATGAAGAACAATCTGTTTCTGTAGGTGACACTTCCACTTCATGCCCTGTTGGCTCGCAGTGGCTGGCAGCACATCAGCTGGCTCCTCAGCCAGTCATCACGGTAACAGAGACAATTGCCACGTCTACCATGGGAATGATGTTCATTGAATCATTTATTAATGAGAAGGGCCCGCCCCTCAGTCTGTCCTCACACCAATAATCATTTGCTAAATGCATTTTGCACGTAATGTTGCACATTGTGTCACTGAGACTGTTCTGGTGTTTTGATATGGTTTCCAGGTTCAGTCTGACACTGTGGCAGGGTTCAACTCACCCCACTGTCAGCGATCTGCTCTTCATCCGTGACAACAGCCACCCTGCCCGAGTCTACTACGATATCTACGAACCAACGCTGTCGCAATTCAAACAGGCTGCAAGTAAGAAAGAAGCTGTTGGTACAAATTGAGCCATCAAGACAAACCTCAGTCAGAGAACTCACAAAAAACTCTACTTTTGCCTCTCCTCCTCCTTCTTCTTCTTCTTCTTCTTCTTCTTCATCTACTGCTTCTTGCTCTTCTTCTTCCTCTTCTGATGCAATTTTAATGTTAAAAAGTCTTCTTCTTCTTCTTCTTTTTCTTCTTCTTCTTCTTCTTCTTTTTCTTCTTCTTCTACCTCTACTTCTTCTTTTACTCTACTTCTACTTCTTCTACTCTTCTTCTTCTTCTTTGTCTTCTTCTTACACATTTCAGAAATGTGTATGTATCTTGTGTAGGACCATCTGCATTATCTCATTTATGTTTTTAAAAAAAAAAATTTCAATAATGTAGAGCAAAATCGAAAAAACAACACATTTAATACGGGCATTTACAATTTAGCATAAATGAATACCTGTTGCAAAAGATATATATATTTTATGAATTACTAAAACTACATTTGAGCCTAAACTGAAGCTATGCCGTCAGTAGAGGACATGGGTGGAGTCAGCAGTCACAGTGATGAACAATGACGTTTGAATAAAAATTGTGTAAATGCTTCTTTATTTTATGAAAAAGACTGAACATCCACAGCCAGTGTCACTACATTATGTTTCAGTCTGCTTCAGTTGTTATTAATAAAAGTTATTTCATTCATTGGATTGATCCAGTGTGATTGAGAAACCTGTTAAGAAACATCACACTTAAACTAAAATGAGATATTTTGTGTTGGGAACTAGCACCACAGATGTGGTGAGCCCTCTGCTCAGTGGATTGTCCTATTTAATCTGAATTATTGTTTTAATGTCACAAATCCAAGTCTTGACAACTTGACTTTTGCAAAAATAACTTTGTGGAAATCTGTTTGAATATTGAACACTTATTATTTGTTATTTAAATGTGTTGACTATGAAGACCTGATAACATTTCCCTGTTAACCATAAAGATGAACACTTTGAACTAAACAGTACATATCAGTCAGTGTGAATATCTGTCAATATTCATAGTGTGATGAGGTGAGAAAGATTAGATTAGACCTACTGTTTGATCTGCACATTGTGTTCACAGGTCAGCAGGGCCGTCTGAGGAGATTCTATCCTGGAGGAGACCTGATGGACTTCCTCTGTCCAGTTCAAGACTCACACACTAACCATCAGTCCACAGTCACACACCACAACAGCCTGGAAGTCCAGTGGTTTACTGTCACTGAGCGCACAGCCCTGTTGGCACAGCTGTCAGGTATGTCGATACAAACACCTGTTTATCACCACAGCTTCAGACTGTCACCTTCATCATTGTCTGTTTTTTTTACTGGACTAATAATTATTGTACTGATAGCAGGCTGCCTTGCTTTGTTGAAATTCTTCAGAGAAGCATTTTCTTCACCACTAGTAACTCTTTTTCTTTCACTCAAAAAAGGAAAGATAGAGCTATAATCTGATAATTTTAAATTAGTACTGTGAGCTGGGGAAAGGAATAGTGTGTCACTTATGGCCTTTAGTCTAAAACATAGAAATATGGATCTAACATTATCAGCAGAGTGTGAAGCAGTATTAACGTCTCTGTTCTGCGTTACAGAGATGTCTGATGTTAGCATGCTAACCTGACAGCTAACCTGATAGCCTCGACCCGTCCTATTTCTTACCACTCTGTAGCTCAAGAGGTGACAGTCTGACAGCTCCTGTCATTTCAGCTGGGAGATTAATTAATGTCAGCAGTGACTTCACCATGTTTTACTTTTATTTTCACTGCTTCAGTGTGTCAAGTCAAGACTTGATGTGCACCTGTGTACACTGTTGGACACAGAAATGAATTCTGTCCCCTGCATTGTCTTGTCTAGATGGTGCTGGTATGTTGGTGGTTCACGTGGCCTCTGACAGCAACCAGCCTGGAGTCCCTGTGTTGGAGGGTGCTGAAAAAAGCTCAGAGGCCCTTACACTGCAGGTATACCAATGAACAGGTTGTAAGTGGCAGAAAAGTCGTCCGTGTTTCTTCCTTTTTGCAGAAAGCAAAATGTAATTATATTGATTATATATTTCAGTTGACAGTTGGGACAGTGGAAATTTCGCCAAAACTATCCACCTAAAATGTTTCTGAATCTGTCTGAAGCAAGATATTCTCTTGTAAAACTTTATCATGGCTGTAACACAAGGTAACACACTGCACATGTGTATAAAGAAGGCCTTCTGTGTGCATGTGTTTGCAGGACGTCCTGCAGGTGCTTGGGCAGAGAGCTGATGTTCCCTGGGGTGTTCACCTGCGGATTCCCACTCTGCAGCTTCTAGAAGCTTCGCTCAGACTGCTGCACTCAGCCTACAGCAGGGAGGAGCTCTACAGGCCTGTCTGGATCAGCATGGAGGGTTCACAGAGCGAAGACAGCACAAACGTATGTTTCCTGCCTTAACTATTTGTGTGTGTAAAGCTGTGCTATCTGTGTATCTTCTGAGCCACGCAGCAGGACTACATTTACACCATTTACACACTGCATTAATAAGGTTTCTCTAATCTGACATTAGAAATAGGAATAAACAAATCCAGGGTCTGTGTTTAATGCTAATGCATGTTTCATATGACTTAGAGATACATTACATCTAAGGGTGTCACAATTTCGATTTTAAATTCAAATCGACCAAAATTAAAGAACAAAAAAAGAAGAGTCTCGGCAAATGATTTCTGAAGATGGGATTCATGTCTTCATGACAAATGCTGTACCAACATCGCCTATATTATTAAAATAGTGAATAATATCTGATAATATTGTGGCACTATGTGGACACAAAGCATTTCACATGTATGTGGAACCTGCCATCTTCTTTGTCGTTGTGTCTGTATCTGTTGTCATGCTGTTGTCTTTTGAGTTTCTATCTTTGTTGTTGAGATTTGTTGTTTTATATTTTTTATATTTGCCCTTGTGACTTACACTTCAGGGTCACTGTGCATAAGAAAAAAAAAGGCCCATGCACAATAAAAAGGATATGCAAACAGAATTATTACAGTAGCCTTGTTAGAGTATCAGAGTTCAGTGTATTTTTGAGATGTTTGTACATTTGCTCATGTTCCACTACGTACAGTAGTGTTGTAACTTCCTCTACTCTCTTTCAGGAGTTTGTGTCTGCGGTAGAGAGGCTGTTTCCTTACGTCACTCTCGTCCTGACGGAGCAGAACTGGCCTCCTGTGATCCCAGCGACAGCAACGGGTTTGTCACAAAGAGTGGCTCTGCATCTGAACAAATCATCGCTGCCAGACGGACAGGAAGTGATTAACCATCTGACGAGACTGATAGAGAGATACGACCTCCTTGTGGAGGAGGACACACAACCCAGTGTTGGAGCTTTTACAGCCTTCAAAGCACTTATGACCGAGCGCAGGGGGAGAACAAATACAAACCTGTATGTGACATCGGCTCAGTCCTAACTGAGGATGGATGTGACCAGACCAGAAATAAAATGGAAATTTGCAGCGTACAGTTTGTGTTTATTTAATGTGAGTTGAATGTTATACATCAGAGTCTGACTGACAGACTGCGGGGCTAATGATCTCAGCCTGTATCGGCTTATCCCACAGATACATCTGTGTGACAGTGGTGGATCAGTTGACATGACTCGCACTGAAATGCAGGATGCTGTCCTCTAACCCTGCTTCTCTCAGTGACAGTGAACACACTTTAGTCAACTATTGTACACTTCCACTCCACCACACGTATTTGATAACTAATCACTAGTGTCTTTGCAGAGGCATGCTGCGTCAGAGCCAAAGTAGTGCATTTTTTCATCAGTTTATTTTGATTCTAATAAGCAGAAAATGCAGAGTATCACATCTGAGCATTGACAAGGCCAATAATCAGTCAGCTGCAGTCAGTGTTGGGCAGTAATGCTTTACGCAGTACTTCGTTGTTGTAGTATTATTACTTTCCCTAGTAATGAGTAGTGTAAGGGATTACAATTTGAAATTACATTACAGTTACCAAAATAACTTAAGCTGTTTCTGTGTTGCCTGAACACAACTAGCTTTTTAAACTAGGTAGGCTTTCTAATGATGATGTGTATGTGCAGCAGGTCAGGTCACATCGACTATGAGCCACAAAGCCTAACCAAGGATGAGGGGGCGAGGTAGACTGTCAGTGTTAAATATGGTGATATTAAAGGGCCATTGTACTCAAGAAGACAAAATCAGTATTGGAAAGTGTTACTGACTGAGTCAGCATTGTCATCAGGTTTGTCACCTCCGTTCTGTTGTCTACCTGACGGTATATGAGTCAGTTTGCGGAGAGTGCCTTCTCTCCATGCTGCATCTATTAAAGGGATCTGATTCATCACACTGATTCTGTAATTAATTCTTCAGAGAATAAAATATTCTCAAACTTCAATAGGGAGAATTTCTCTTGCACACCATCTCCTTTACTGAAGCATCTGATCGAGCAGCAGAGTAAAACACAACACACGCTGAGGATGAAGCGTTTGCTGCCAGTAAGGCAGCGCGCACCCAGCTTAACAACACAGACTGGATTTCAGAGCAGGACGTCGTGGAGGGACATTAAGAGGTCCCCTGTCCCCCCCCATATACAGTAGAAAATATGTTAAATATGCACTCTTTTATAAACCCTGTCAACAGATCTGTCTTATTATTTCTTATTTATTTACAATTTATTTACATTTTTAAGAAAAACATAAGTGTGTGAACCCTCCCCCCCCCCCTTCCAATTGTAAACTTAGTTGTGTCCATCTCTATTCCGATTTAGCTGTTGTTGTTGAAGAGAGAAGGTGGGAAAAAATGGAAGTTCCCACAAAGCAAAGTAAGCAAGACCGACAGCCGGACATAAGAGGGTTTTTTCAGACAGTAAGTAACCAATCACAAAGTTAGATGGCAAACCACGTGATTTGGATGCTGGGGAACAGGGGAAATTGTGAGAGGGAAGGTGGAAGATTGACAGCAGCAGTGATGGTGATACAGACAGCGATAGAGATGGCGAGTTTTGAGAGGTGAGAGATTTGTGACATATAGCGTGTTTGGAGTGTATGGTGTAGTGTGTTTAGTGTTTTTTTGTTTTGTGAGTCAAAACAATAAGGAGACTGGAAGCTTGTGGATGGCTATCTGAATCGTGACCTTTGACCAGATATATTAACACGATATCTAACTTTAACTTGAGTGTGACTCTTGGGTACTTTTAAACGGTAGACTAGGCTGTAGACTCTTAGTTTGAACACGTGTTACCGTCGAACTAACTCCCACTTAAAGTTACAAAGTTACAAGAGTCATACAGTCTTTTGTTGTGAAGTTTCCCATTGACTTCTGATTGAAAGGACATAGAGCCAGCTTATTCTTGTAAAAAAATTTTAATAAAGTCCTCTGAAAAATGGATAAAGTCTCAAAGCTCTTTATCTTTAGTACCTCATGGTGACTGCAGTCGGACAATTCTCTCAACACTTAATGTTAGTGTTTCTCACCTTTCCTATAAAGCCCACACCTGAATATATTCACAATTACATTAACATCTATCTCAGATGTGCAAACATACAAAAATCTCATTAACTGACCATTGGTGACACAAATTTGGATGCTCTACTTGTGTCCAAACATGATTATTACGATTGAATGAGCCTTTATTTTGACATAAGGCACACAGTTTTTGTTCTCTACTTGAAAACGTTGACACGTTTATTAGATTGTCTTTTCTTTCGTTGTTAATAATGTTTTGTCCAAATATCATCTTGTTCAATGTGAACTGCTCTGACAGTATTAACTGTAACTCGCTATATAAAGAGCAGCTGGATCTGACTGTACACTCAGTGATGTAAACTGGCCTGAATGGCACACAGACTGTTTACAGCTGGGTGCTGCAGAGGGCCACAAACAGTCTGTCAGCTTCATTGGCACACATGGGACCCTCTGTATGTGTTGCCTGGTATTGGCAGATTTGCTCCTCGGAGGCGGATTGCAGTCTGTTCCTGGTCAGGTATTGGCTGCAGGAGCAGAAGGTGTGGTAGAAGGAAGAGGAGAGGCCAGCGATATCGTTGGAGATGTAGGGGAGAACCTCTGGAGATGCCTGGTTATAGTAACTGATCTGAAAAAAGGTCCAAATTAAAGTTTGTTCAGATTATATGTAAATATACGCTCAATCACTCAAACTGTTGTCAGTCTCACCAGTGACATGTTGTTCTTGGTCTCCAGTATGGTAAATCCAGCACACAGAACCTCTCCTCTGTTGTATTCCTCAGTGGGAGGGTGAGTGGGCAGGGACACTGACCGCAGAGCAATCACATACGGGTCTCTGAGGAGGAAAGACAAGAAAGGACGGTAAACCCTGAAGGATGGCGGTGTGTCAACCGTTATGGAGACCAGGGATGTCCCGATTAGATTTTTTTTAACCCCGATCCGAGTCCTTTAATATTTAGTATCTGACAATACCGAGTCCTGATCCGATACTCAGCCTTAACTAATATTTTCCTGGATAATACAGCTGCATTAAGAAAAAAAGTACCTGCATTCCTTAATTTTTATTTTTTTATTTTGATGAAACAAAGTAAATACTTTCATATGGCTCTTTCTTATTCTGCCTATGCTATTACAACATTGGCCTCCAACTTCCTTGTGTTAACAGGTGAGTCTGTGACGCTGCTGTGACAGCAGAGCCTCGTGTACAGCAGCTGAAGTGTGTGAGACGCAGCCCACGCTTGGAACCTCCATATCATCCACTGCTTTTTTCATATCATGTGATCGGATCAGGACATCCCTAATGGAGACCATCCAGCCTGTCATTCTACTGACCCGCTGCCACATGGTCTCCTCTTGGAAGCCAACAAGATAAAGTCCTGGAGAATCCCTTCTCCCTCCTTGGCTGAGGTTGGGGAACCTACTCCACCGTAACGCACTGATGGAGTCACCACACGATACAGGAAGTCATCAGCGTCCACGCGATGAATCAGCTCACATTTCCTGATTGAGGAAAAGACAGAGTGAGAGCACTGATGAGGCTGGCAGAAATGTCCTTTATTTGGAATGATTGAAGGAATACTGTTCATACACCCTGCACACGGTCCTCTCATGTTTCTTTGGTTTTTTCTCTGTTTTAGTCTCCAGCTACTTCAGTTGTTAGCAGAATGCTGCAACTCAGGTTGCAGATGTGGAGAGATCTAACCCTAACCTCTCTGGGTGTCCTTAATACCTTCTCCTCTCTGGTGCTCTGAAAAACATCCTGACAGGCCACCTGTCACCAGCTGGTCTAGAGATAATAACAATAACTAATATAATATATGGAGTGAAATGGAAGTTGTATGATTCCTGTGAATAATGCACTGAGCATCATACTGTCTTCAATCAGAGCAGAGGATCTCCAGGTCCCTCAGCATCCCGTCATCTTCACTGAATACTGATGATTAATCTGTTTCCATCACCATGTAGCTACAATTTCTTGTGATCAAATGCTTTCTATTTTAAGTTCTATTTTTTTAATTTACTCACCTTTACTCATCATGCTTTCAGATCATTTTACATTTTGTCCAATTTACTTTTTTCTTTATACATTTATTCATGATCTGATTATCCCTAGTTGTGTACTGAAATTATGATCTTTTTATCTGTTTTTATTTTACTTTGAATTTGGCCTGAAATATCTTCCATACAGAGGACACTCTGAGTGCTCTGAAGCTGGAACTGTGTAGTTCTGAACAACCATTTCTGAATGAATGTGTGACGCACCATGTTCACAGATAAACAATCTGCAGCCTAATGGTTACTGTCAATCACTAACTAATATGATGAGGAAACCAGAGATTAACTAAGAGCGTAGCAGTCTGGGCCTTTCTCCATCTGTACACAAGTGAAGCTCCTTTTCTAAATCCTGGGAACGATTCCTCGTGTTTCAGCCCAAACATGCAGAAGACATGCTGCACTTGCGACAACGAGCTTAAGTAAATACTGCAGCACCCAATAAAAACACTGAATACATGAATCTGAAAGAGAATACTGCCCCCTGTGTGAGTAGATTCAAGTTTCAACTCATCTTGTTGTCAATTTCTGCTGTAAACTCACAAATGAAATGTGAAAGAAAGCCTCCAATTTCTGCTGAGATATCCTGAAGAACATCCTACCTTTTTTTCATCTGACCCAAACTTCCTCTGAATCCTTCCCTGAGCACCATCTCATCTCATCATACAGTATACTCTGACCTGTGCGTGTGTGTGTGTGGTGTGTGTGTGTGTGACATCATTACTGATAATGTGTGTCCCAGCTTGGTCTGTTGCTCAGCTCAGCCAGCAGACAAAAAGCTCTGTGAGCAGGAACATCCACTTCTGCTTCCACCCTGAAACTCAACACTGACTTCTGCTCCAGGGTGTAAAGATGAACCTGAGAGCAGAGAAGAATGAAACATCCAGCTCCTCCTGAACCAGCAGGAACAAAACTCTCACTCTCAATGAGACAACAGAAGCTACCTTGTCTTTCTCAGAGCTGAGGCGCCACTTTTTCCGAGCAGCCAACATCTTCAGGGCTGAGACATTGTTATAGCTCAGATATACCTGGGACCACACACACACACACACACACACACACACACACACACACACACACACACACACACACACACACACACACACACACACACACACACACACAGCAATGAAACAATAACTTAAATGAAATAAAATGAAAAGCAATGTTCATGTAGATAAGGATATCCATAAATGTGCTTTTAAGATAATTTTTTAACACTGTGCACCCAAGAATAAAACCTCCTCAGCCCATGCTGATGTCTGGCTGCAGCTCTGTTTTACTATGAAGATATCAGTCAAAAGCACGTCACATGAACTAAAAATATTCAGTGGTCAACTTGGAGAAATTAGTATGGTCCTTGAATCAGGAATCATGAACACTGCTCTGATCATGGCACCATTATCAGTGTGTGGCCTGAGTCAGTTGTTTCATACAAAGCTACACGTCTCTTGTTATCATGATGTTAATGAAGTATGATCTCAGATCAGGGAATATCATTTCTATAAAGGTGGCAGGTTCATGAGGTAACAGTGCACAGTCAATAGTAGATGACTATAGAGGGTTATAGAAGGACTGAGAGATAGAAAGAGAGAGAGGGAGTAAACTATGTGAGTGGATGTGGATGTTGATGAAAGACATCAGATGTATTCAGGCTGCTGGTGTCTGTGTGTGAGTACAGTTTGATGCAGATCTGAGATCTGGTGAGATTAAGTTATGGTTCAGCAGTTATGGGTAGTGTAGATTTTAGAGTGATACACTGGATTAGGCTAGACTGAATTAAAAGTGACTGTTGGGCCTACTGTGGGGAAACATCCATGAAACCATGTTTATGTGCCCATTTGGACCGTTGGATATGGTTATGTGACCATTTGAACCAAACTGAAATATGACTAACATGCTATCCACACCTGACCTGACTGACTTCAGAACTTCCTCCTCACCTGGTTTCTGGGGTCCCAGGGGACGGACAGAGGGACCTCAGCCTGCTTGCAGGAAATAATGTATTTTCTGTAACAACAAAGGAGAGCAATCAGAAAAATCTAGTATGATACTGTTATGTGAACAAAACAGCATCATGACATTGAAACATATGAGTTACCAACATCACTGCACTGCATGATTACTGTCTTTACCCTGGACAGTGTGAAGATACAGTCAGAACTGTGTGATAGATCACTCTATCCAAACCTAGTTGTTTTTCTTATATATATATATATATATTATATTTATAAGAAAAAAAAATATTGTTTTGTATTTGTATGTTTCATGCATGTTTTTAGCATGAGGAGTGAGGTGATACACATTTCTACACTGTGTAGATGGTTGTGGGGCATATTGAGCATGTCCCCGAATGTTCCATCCATCTTAGTTTTACTCCAAATATACTGACGATATCAAATAAACTGAAGAGCTGAGGAGGTGTGTGCTCTTCACACGAACAGACAAACAGCTTACCTGTCCAATCTAATCTTCTTCCTGGCTATGGCTTCTTGAAAGCGCCTCTCTCCTTCCTGTAGATGAAAGAAAAACCTAACATCATATGTCTGTCTGAGCAGTTCAGTTAAATCAGACTTCATTCAAAGGTGCTACATCATGAAATTGAAGCAATTTCCCCTCAGAGATCAATAAAGTGTTTCTGATTCTGATTAGGATTTGTACATCCATAAACTCTCAACTACAAGATGAACATAAAACAATGTTAAAAATGTGTTTCATTTATTTTGTTTAACTCAATCAGGCAAGTCATTAAGACAATACTGCAGACGCCATAATATCCTGACTTACAGCCTTCACTATGGGTCAAGCTCCACAAACACTGGATCCTAAATTTTCCATGATCAAGCTCTCTTTCGACATCATCTTGTCTCGGGCAGAAGCAAGTTATTGACAGCTGTGGATGATAGTGCCAACATGCAGTCTAGTGGCCTCCTATGTTGCTACACAGCAGTGGTTACCAACCTCACCCCAACCCAACCCATCGTCCAGGTGGCTTACTGTCCCCACACATGCTACTGACAGAAATCTGACACACTTTAATTAGGCCTCACAAAAAACAGCCAATCAGAAAGGCTGAGCAAGAAGACTGATTATTAAATGAAGTCATAAAATTAAAGGCAATTAAAGTAAAGAGTGTCGTGTTGCATTCACAGGAAGTCCGATAACAGAAATTTCACTTGTTCATTTGTAGCCACGGTGATAACACAACGTTCAGTTCACCACAAGGAAAAATGTATGCCTTCAAAAGGATGAAGGCAGCATGAGACTGTGCTACAGACAGCTGCCAGAAACACCTCAGCAAAGCGATCAAACTATTCACCCTCTCCTCTTCACGTATTGGTATAAACATTATAAGCAGTGCAGACCACATTTTTGCAAATAGCAAGTTTCAACTCATCCTGTTGTGAATTTCAGGTGTAAACACCCACCAAGAAAGTATTGATTTGCCCAGTGGTTTCCAATCGCCTCTGTTAAGAGAGGCTGATATAAAGCAATCCAAGGTATTTACCACCCACTGGAGCTCTTCAGGTTTATGAGGGTTTATGAGTGGAGACATTTTCCCTCCAACATTCTTTCTACATGTTGAGTCACGTTGAGTTAACGGCTCTGATCTCTGTTCGGTCAGTCCTCCAGATTGCTCCAATAGCAGCCTTGGAAAACTTTTGTGTGAGGTAACATGGGGGCAATGTAAGTACAAGTAAATATGAGTGCAATTTATAACAGCTGGGAAATGATTAGCCATGTACAGTATATTGTAGCTTCTCTGGGTGGTGCTGACTAACATTTCCATCTTTCATCAGTGGCTGTGGTACCAGACCAACAGCTTGTCAGTTTCTGAGCATTACAAAACAATGACTGCACCTCTTCCCACTGTTTCAAATTACTTAATAAAAATGTATTTAATTATACATTATATTTTTATTTATCTTGCCTGGGTATTGCCCTGTCTGAACACACTCAGCTTGCTTTCTGGACATATTAACTCCATAAACTCACCAGGGGTTCTGGTCGTATCCGTGGTAATGTACATAGCTTCCCATGGTTGTCAAGCACCTCAAAGATCATGAAGGCAGAGTTAATGTGTCGGTTAGGCCCCTCCTCATGGTAGGCCTCTGCACGCACCCCCACCTCAATGCTGAGGACACACATCAAATATTGTCATGACTCCTTATAGACGACGTTGGATCTTATCTCATCTTATCTTCTGTATCTTTATCTTCTCTGATTATGGATGCACTTAAACCTGTTCTTGAAGGCGTTGTTGACAATAGCCTTGAGCAGCAGCCTGTCTCCAATCTGAGAAGGTCCTCTGAAGGTGAACATGTCAATGGTCCGCAGAGTCGGGTGAGCCTGACACAGACGACTGCACACAGACAGACACACATTACATTGATACTGTGTGTGTATGTGTGTGTGTGTGTGTGTGTGTCTGTGTGACAGATCCACAGTACACAACTACAGCAGGCCTAAAGACACTGTCAACATACCATGTGTTATTACCATATAGCTTCTAGGCCTGTGGCTGACTAACATTAAGGGCTCAGATCACCACATAATCTAAATCTCCTGACTGCACTCTTAATTTGCTAGTTTAATAGAAAAAATAAATCACATGCCACATTGTAGATCCTATACTGGTCCCAATAACATTCATGAAGTGATAATGTAGGAAACTGCAAGAGTGATGGTTCATTTACATCAAGCACGATTGAAGACTGTTTTCTGGCATATTTCATTGTGCCTGGGCTTTAACTAACGATTACTTCCATCAATCTTTGCACTTTTTGACCGGTGATTGGTCCATTAAACATCGTAGTTAAAATGCAGTGGGGTGCTGTTTAGCTCAGTGGGTAGAGCAGGCATCCCATGTACAGAGGCTTTGCCCTTGCTGCAGCAACCCTGTGCTTTAGTCCGGGCCTGGAGCCCTTTGCTGAGTGTCATTCCCCCTCACTCTCAACCTGTTTCCTGACATGTCTTCAGCTTTCCTGTCAATAGAAGCCAAAGGCTAAAAAAAATGTTTTAAAAAAAGAAAAAACTATGCCAGTTAAACCTTCAACCAAATGGCAAGTTCAAATGTCTTTGTTTTCATTCAGTCGGCAACTTTTCAATGATACGTGACAAAGAAAGAAGTCATGTGTCTGAGAAGCTTCTGTGTGTGTTTGTACCTGGCAGCAATTATAGCTACATTCACCATCCAGGCCATGATCTGTCCCCCGAAGGTATTCACCTGGTGTGTACACAAACAGATATGATCATACAGTCTATACTATAATGACCAGAATGTGTAACTTGGGCGAGTATGACAAAAAATCTGAATATTATACAAACATTCTAAGAATAATACAAAAAGAGCATTCATTGGCAAATGTAATCAAATCATAAAGAATTGCTGATTGACTGAAATTAAATGGACAGAGAGGCAGACAGACAGAGAGAAATAACCTGATGGTTAGTGTGTGGAGGTAGAACCAGCTCAACACTCTCCACCCTGGTCCTCTCTGCTGGCATCGCATCATTAACTGCAGAGCTGTCGGCTGACATACAAACAAAAGTCTGACATTAATGGACATGGTTGGTGTTATTCTATATTTTTTCCACATTCATATGAAAAAACCCAAACAAATAATTTCCCGGGTGGAGAAGCTCAGACGTCACGGCCGTTGTGTGGATGCGGTCTACAGATTCCTGAACGTGTACTGTACATCTTTCAAATCCTCTCCCAGATATATTGTTTCATTAGCAGCAAACCGTAAGTAATAGCACATCAATTCACATATGGTGTCCTAGTGAGAATTTTTGACATCAGATGGTGTCCCACAATGTTGTTAATATTGACTCAACACTGCTATTGAGTCAATATTATCAACAGTGTGCGTGTTCATGACAATTAGGAGCACAGCAGTGTTGTAATGATGTGTTTTAAATCATTAAAGAAATGTCATGCTTGATAACATGCATGACATTCCTACAGGCCCACTGTTTCCACTGACACAATCTGTCAATCATATATTATAATCTATATTTTATCATTTTGTTTGAAGCTTCAGTCCTTCGCTCTCATTCAGCAGCGCGTTCGAACATCCATCAAATCTCCAGACTCAACCTACACTGTCTGCTTTATCCAGCTGTGATGCAGCAGTGTGCATCAGACTTACCTTGCTGAATAGACCCCCTGGAGAGCAGATCTTTGATGATGTCATCGTGTAGCATCCTGACTCTACGTCTCTCAGCTGCCAGGCTGTATTCAACCTGCTCCTTCTGAGTCTGAGGGACAATGGCCTTCAAGATCACCTGTGAGGTAATGTCAGTAGATGTGTCTACTCATTGTGAGAAAACATCACACACACACACACACACACACACACACACACACAAACAAACAAATGCACTTCTCAATTGCAACAACCGACACATGAATATGTTTTCTACTCATTTGCATCATGTTTTCTTTTTCAGTAATTCAGTTTGAAGGGTTAAGGTTATCTGCTCTGTCCTGCTAGTATTCCAGCTCAGTTAGCACCAGCAGCTGTGAAACAAAGCTGGCTAGCGATCAAGGAACACGAAACAAGTTAGCACCAAGCTGCTATCCCTGCAAAAGAAAGGAGCGACCAGTTTCCTCTGTATAGCCTCTTTCATCGGACTTTGCACAGCAAGAACAGCACTGGTCAACATTGGGATTCCAACCTTTCCTGCTTGGTTCATCAGCACCTTTTCTTCAAAGACTGGTAACATTGAACTGGGCCTAGATAGCACACAGCCTAGCATAGCAGGGCTAAGCACAGGGCTTTTTAACTCTGGTCGATGTAATGCACATGTGTTCAATCCATGTGTGTTATTGTTATCCCAGGTCAGGTTACTGGCAATGTTCTTTGCTACACAGCTAAACTAGCTAGTTGAATTACGCTTAACACAGACTCAGGGACTTTGCATGCAGTTCACATCTTCTATAACATGGCATCACATCGCGCGCGCACACGCTCACACGTACGTACGTGCATGCACACACACACACACACACACACACACCTGTATAGAGAACATGTTAGTTAGTTTGTGTGTTTTCATCTAAAGTTAAATAAAAGACTGTTGAACCTTCATGTTGTCTGTTTAATATTGTACAAGAGTGATTGTTGCCAACCTCTACTCTGTCAAGGACTCTGAAATCCTGCGACCATTACAGCTGTTATGGTAATTTTGCTTGAAGGTATTACGTTAATTAATAATCAGAGTTACAAACAATTTAGATTCAAGATTCAAGATTCAAGAGTTTTATTATCATTGGACATTCACATGTCAATCAATGAAATTTTCTTTGCATTTAGTACCTTTTTCTGAGACTGATCTGATGAATTGGCTATCTTTTCCCTTCTTCAAGGGTGGTCCCCTGAGGCGATCTAATGTAAATTGGATCTTATTATTTATCATAATTAATAATCATATACTTAACTGGAGCTGTGGGGATGGCGAGTGGACAACTGCTGGAGACTGCAAGTGATGGTGGCATTAAAGTATGTTACCTTAGTAAGTTACGGAGTGGACTGGACATAAGGATCACACTTCGTGTGTCTCCCATCACCGTCTCGTTGCAATGAAACAAGCACAGGGATCCCATTCATTCTGCCTTATTGGTGGGCGGTCCGTGGCGCAAAAAGGGTCAATGTAGGTATGCAGTGAGTACTGCAGCAAGTTGCCACCGATCATATCACATTCACGAAAGCTCAAAATCACTTAGTTTGCCATTAAACATGGGCCTTACCTTTTCTCCTGTGTTTGAGCGTTGGGTAACAAAGGTGGCGTAGGCGTGACAAACCCTCCAGTGGCGGTCAGAGAACAGGTCCTCACAGCTTACCTGTATGCCCACCTGAGGTGAAATATATTAGGGATAATCTCAGGTCAAAGCAGAACTGTGCACTAAAGCATGACTTTACTAATGTTCTGCTGCTGGTAACTGGCTCATTCCAAAGCTCACTGAGGTCTTTTAAAGCACTTCCACATGCACCATCACCTTTGAAGTTCATATAGATACAGTGGGGCAAATAAGTATTTAGTCAACCACTAATTATGCAATTTCTCCCACTTGAAAAGATTAGAGAGGCCTGTAATTGTCAACATGGGTAAACCTCAACCATGAGAGACAGAATGTGGAGAAAAAAAAAACCCAGAAAATCACATTGTTTGATTTTTAAAGAATTTATTTGCAAATCATGGTGGAAAATAAGTATTTGGTCAATACTAAAAGTTCATCTCAATACTTTGTTATGTACCCTTTGTTGGCAATAACGGAGGCCAAACGTTTTCTGTAACTCTTCACAAGCTTTTCACACACTGTTGCTGGTATTTTGGCCCATTCCTCCATGCAGATCTCCTCTAGAACAGTGATGTTTTGGGGCTGTCGTTGGGCAACACGGACTTTCAACTCCCTCTACAGATTTTCTATGGGGTTGAGATCTGGAGACTGGCTAGGCCACTCCAGGACCCTGAAATGCTTCTTACGAAGCCACTGCTTTGTTGCCCTGGCTGTGTGTTTGGGATCATTGTCATGCTGAAAGACCCAGCCACGTCTCATCTTCAATGCCCTTGCTGATGGAAGGAGATTTTCAC
>JARJLU010011102.1:0-14220 GCA_030272975.1 Sparidentex hasta
TATTAGGACAGAAGGGCCAGGAGGGGGTCTGGTTCGGAAGCCAGTGGATTTCATCTCTGCTTTTCCCAGATGATGTTGTCTTTTTGGCTCCTTCGAGCCAGGACCTCCAGCATGACCTGGGGTGGTCTGCAGCCGAGTGTGAAGCGGCTGGGATGAGAATCAGCGCCTCCAAATCTGAGGCCATGCTCCCTCCGGGTTGGGGGAGAGCTCCTGCCTCTAGAGGAGTTTGAGTATCTTGGGGTCTTGTTCACTAGTCTGGGAAGGATGGAGCTATGCATACGGAGCGTGAGATTGACAGGCGGATCAGTGCAGCAGCCTGGAAGAGCTGGAGGAAGAGTGCGGGGAGAGGGAAGTCTGGGTGTCGCTGCTCAAACAGCTGCCTCTGCGACCTGGTCCCTGATAAAGAAGATGGATGGATGGATGGATGGATGGATGGATGGATGGATGGATGGATGGATGGATGGATTAAGTCTGAAACTTAACTTGTTTTGTGAAAAACCTGTGGTGTACCCCTTTCAAGTGTAACTCCACCAATTTTACACATTAAAGTGTGTTCACTGGTCTCAAGGAGCATTACTTTATATGTGAAAAAGTATTGTAAAGGCTTTTCTAGCTCCAGAAGATGCTGCATGTAATCTGATAAACGTCACTCAGTGTAGGTAATGTAGGTAATGTAGGCAGCAGGCTTTGAAAAGCAGTCCACTGGGCTTTCACCCCTATAACACTTCTGGACTCATTATCTTCAGATTTTAACTTTTCATTCACACTCCCTTTCAAATCCCGGTGCCTACATTCCCCACAATGCAACTGAGTGACATCACTGGAGGCAGTTTATTAGATTACATGCAGCTTTCTTTGGAGCCACAAACGTCTTGATACTACTTGTTTCACAAGTTCATTAGTCCGCAGGTCTCCAAGACCTGTAGACACATTTTATTTTGTGTAAAATGTATGGATTTACCCTTTAAGCAAAATAAAGCACAAACATCTAGGAAAAAAAAATTTCAGAAACGTCGAATGACGAAGTGCCTGACATATTATCATAATCTCCAGGAAGAAAACTCTATTTTATCAAAGTGTGCATAACAAAGATAACTCAAACCTCAGTGGATTCACAATGGAAAAGACCTCTTCTGAATACACCCCATTAAAGCAGCTAAAATGCTTCATCAGTCAAACGGAGTGCATCAAAAATAATGTTAAGAGAAGTCTTTGATCTTAATCTGTTTAGGCTTTCCATAGGGGCAAAGACTTCTTGAGATATTTAGAATAAAGAGAAGAGAAAAAGAAACCTGCTTACAAGCTCTAAATGTGATGGCGTTATACACGAATACTGCAGGTCACACACACAGTTACAGCTTGATGATGATTAACTGTCTGAAACTGCTTCATTGGAAATTGTGTTTGTGATTTTTTGTTTTTCCTACAGTAGATATTTTCGAGTATTTACAGCTGTTGAAGGACACGATATCCGCTCCACCGACAAGCCTGGAACAGGAGAACCGGTCTTTTAATGATTGGCAGTCAGCTGTACATTTCCTCTCTGTTATCAGGCTGTGCGTTACCCTTCTGTTCAACCAGCGATATATCATGCTGGTGGGAAAATCTATAGACTGTCACGACAAAATCCACTGAGTCTGGATTATTTTCACCCTCTGAGCTGTGAAATGGGAGTCTGCAGCCAGCTGAATTAGGACATATGGAAATGAACATATCTCTGCCGCAGCTGCTCCATCTTTATCAGGCAAAGATGGAGGCACGGCACTCAAGGTCAACACTTTTCATGTAAAGATAATGTTGCCGAGAAAACAATCAGCTCCTCTCATTGCGTCGGGAGCTGAAGAGCGTAATATGACTTCTACTGATCCATAAAATCATTACCAAGAAGCTTTTAACAGGTTCCAAGGACCAAGGCTTACTTTTTGAATAAAATATAAACAAGGGAAAATATCAAACCCATTAATCTTTCATTAAGCTCTCCGGATAAAAAAGAATCGCTTAAAGTATCATTCGTTACCATCACTGCGAGTGCAAAAGCCCCCTGCTAACATCAAAGGCTTCTCAAAGAAACAGAGCGGGAGAGAGTCAGTTAGCTGAATTTGGCTGAGAACCAGCTTGTGGTTGGGTTTTAATTTCCACTGACTCATAACGGCACCGATGAGGAAACGGGGACCCGGTCTGCGATGTTTTTTTTTTGTGGAATCGAGGCCTTGTTGAGCAAACAGTCACATAAACAAGTCGTGTCGCTGTTACTGAAAGAGCCGTGGATTCGGGCTGGATGTTGACAGGGGGCTGAGAGCTCATCCTCGCCTCACACAAGTCTTTGTGGCGTTGAAAGATCAGAGGCTTCTCACGGCCAAGGAATGGGGATCGTCCATTTCAAATACATACGCTACGCGCAGAAACACACGCGTTTGTGCAGGAGGAGGCGGAGGAGGAAGAGGAGGAGGAGTGGTTGGCATGTTTGTGAGGGAGATGTAACAGCACTCTTCAGGAACAGACCTCTCCTGCTTCATATGTTTGGGTGGGGCATCACACTGCTGCAACTACTTTGTATCTCACTAACATAAAACAATATGAAAATCATACGCAACATGTTGGATATTCTCCATCAAACCACTTTCGAGACGCTGCCACCGGCCTTGCGCATGACACATTCCACATATTCGTACATAAGTACTGGCAACTGAAAGACATCGAGATTATTTACCTGAACGGAACACAATGATGCTCCTGCTGACATCCTGTCTCTTCCATTAGCTCTCCTGCTGTCATTTCAAAGCACAAAAACAGCCTGGCAGTAATGCCAAGTAGGTTAATAACATGCAGTGGATTAAGGTTTAAGTATAGCTGTGCTCTGCTGCTATACTAAAGAACTGATTTAGCAGGGAATGAAATAAACCAATCCTAATGTATTTTCCTGACTTGCATGGTGTGCTGAGGTACATCTCCGTCAAAAATACAGTGACACCCTCATTTCTGTCCACAGCGCACAAAGAGAGCGAAGACGCACTCAATAGACTTCAGAGGCCGAGTGTATTACATGAGTTAGTCATGGCTCATACTGAATTAAACATGGGAAGAAGAGTTTCTTTTTATCTACAGCCAAAGTACTAAACCTGACCACTGCAACCAATACTCGCCCACTTCAAATCCTCCCTTTGATAGTGAAAGCGTAGGAGCTTCAAAATCAGTTTGTCCTCGTTTTTTTTTAATGGGTTTTAGCAGCAAACACCGGTTGATGTTTGCAGCTGAAAACAAGAATACACAAAGCACTTTCTTCTGCCTCATTCGCTGCAGAGCCAAACGCCATATTTTGGTTGTTCTTTCGCATCTGACTGATTTTATTCTTTGTTTCCTTCTCAGGTAGATTTAATCAACCAGCAGCAGGGGGACGGTTTCCCTCCAAACCATCCTTGTTAGGCGTAATAATTATTACATTGGACATGAGGAGACGGGCTTTTGTGGTCTCCCACTGTTCTTTGGAGTTGGATGATAGTTAGATAATGCTTTGTTTATCTCAGAGATGCCACAGACGTGTGTTTTTGCTTGCGCCGGGCTCGTCTTTGCTGTTGTGGAGTTGTGATATTTTTGGACAAGCGAGGATGAAAGCCCAGGGTCCTGTGGCTAATGAGATACCGAGGCAGTGGGAATGATGGTTTTAATTACTGCCCAGGCCTGGTCTAAAGGGGGTGATCGCTGAAGAGCCTGCTGAGTGTCCTAGGTTGGGAGTTCAGACCGATGCCAGTCATGCTGTGCCGGGCTGCCTTTGATGCTCCCTCCCCTCTGCTTTATTCCCACATTGTGCTTATTAGATTCTTTGCTGCTGATGCTTCACTGCACCTTTGTTCGAGCCAATGCTTCAGACAAAGAGAGGCATAACCAGTGAGATTTCAACTTCAAAACCCCTAGAAAGTTTCAGCGATGCAGAAGGCAACTTAATCTTTTGTGGAAATTAAATCTGCAGCGCTCCCATCGTGCGGCGGCTCTCTGGCACAGAGGAGACGGATTGTGAGCTCGCTCGGCGGAGACGGCGTGATATTTTTTCATCGAAGAATCAAAATGCAGGAGACCGAGGGGTTAGTGTCAGACCATGTATGTAAACTAAAATGAGCGCTAAAAATAGCAAAGGCTTCTGAGGCGATGGAGACTGAGTTGGGGGAAAATCCCCCCGCTGTCAGCTCACATTCAGGGGGGAGAAATCTACAGAAGATTCACGAGCAGGCTGTGTCCTCCGTCTCCTCTGCAGCTCCCAGCGGGTGGGTGTTGCTACGTGTCTGCTCTCTGTTCTCCTGCAGCCCAGCTGTGGATCAACCCTTGTTGACTTTTTAGAGATCACATGGCATTCTCACTGAGGCCGGCTCTGCCTCTGCAGGACTCTGCAGTGGTCAGCACGGGCCTCCTCCTCCCTCTCCTCTTTCCTTTACCCCCCGCAATTCTAAAAAAAAAAAAAAAAAAGAAGAAGAAGAAGAAGAAGAAGGCAGGGCCGGCCGGTGTTTGAACACATCAGCAGTTTTCACAAATACAACATTTCATTTTTCTCTCACAAAAAAAAGTCAAATGTTGCGATCACTTCTTCTTAGCGAGCTGACAAGTGATTGACAATTGCTCACCGTCTACATTTACTTTATTCTTTATGACTAGTGAATCAGATCTGTCTCTACCCAGAATTCTCGCGTCTGTATACACAAAAAGATCTTCAACAAGTCAAGGCCTCCAGCCGGGGGATTTTTTTTTTCACACGAACAGGAAACAACATTTGCCAAATAAACACAACCTGAATGGGATATGTCCTTGGCACTCAGGCTTGCAGGAAGTATAGATAAAGGGTTGAATAATGAAGATGTGGGAACCTGGTTAGAGTTTTGTTTTTATATGTAGTGATTAAGCTTGTGTGCGGTGTTGAAGGATCTGTATTTTGCTGTATGGTTTACCAGAACATTTTCCTGAAAGGCTTGGAAGCAAAAGATAAGATCATACATGTCAGCGTGAGTCGAGATTTAAGCTCTTAAAGGGATAGTTCGCCCAAATGGGAAAATTCCGTTATTAGATATTCACCCCCCTGCTAATGGAAAGTCGGGTAATGTTTTGTAGTCCACAAAACATTTCTGGAGTTTCACAGCGAAACGCGTTGCGGCGTTTCCCTGAACAACTGAAGTAGCTGGGCACTTGTTTTAAAATGTAATGTAAAAACCCATCCAGGAAGTACATATTGGCTCCGTTAAGGTAATTTGGCACATTTGAAAGACTCCATAAGCACTGAGATCCCACACTGATTTGAAAAGATGTCATTTACACCCTTTTAAAGTTGAAATCTCCACTGCAGCTGCTTAGCTAAAAGTCTTACCAAGCATCTCGTCTGAAGGGGGTGCATAATGTCTTTTTTAATCACTTTGGGATCTCTGGGATTCAGGAGACTTGGATTATGCCAGATCAGCTGTATGAAATCATTTTATGCTTTTTCTCAGCAGTTTTTTAACAGCATTGGGGTAAGCAGATAATGTATGAATTATCATTTTTGGGTGAACTGTTCCTTTTAGGTGCATCGCAGCTACCTACTATGACAAAACAAGAGTGGAAAGAAACTGAAATTATATGACGGGGAGTGTATTATTTACACAATATCATCATATGTTATCAAAGCTGCTGTAAGCATTGTGGTCATTTTAGCAAACTTCCTCTCATTTTTCCAGGCAGCAGACCCCTCCCTCCTCCCTAAGTCACTACACTGGCACAAGTCCTGTCTTTTGTCGAGGCTGCTCTCTTTGACTCTTTCTTTCCTTCAAGCATTTGTCATCACTTGGCCTGTTTGGTAGTATAAGCCATTACAGGGAGTAGAATTGGTAGCTTTCCCTGTTCCACCATAGCAGGTATAAGTACCAGAACAGGAGGATCCTGCCCTCTTTGTGTCTCCCAATCAGACAGGACAGCCTCTTTAAGACGTTGTCTGTTCTGATTGGATGAAGTGGGCAGGGATACCAAAAGATTTCCTTTTTCCTTTACTGCATGAGGAGAGATGGGTGTCTGATCGAACACCCTGTAACAGTGATTACTGTTGGAATACAGAGCTTTATAACACATATTTTATCAATAACACTTACAGGAGCTTTCAACACAATATCAATATTTAATCTTTAAATATGATCCTTATAGTCAATACCAGCAAAAACCTGAAGGAGGAACGTAAATGTTTTGAGGAACAAAACCACCTCTTATGGAATTTTGTCATGCTGAATCTATTTGGAAATAATTCTCTCCTTCTGATGGAGGACTGCCACCATTGCTAACAAAGACAATAACTGCTTCAGTGTTTTCAGTTGTCATTATAACACCACTATATTCTGTATCACCGGTTTGACTGCTTATTCTGCCTGGGCTTCGAAACCTGTGGTGCACGTGCGTGTGCTGTGTCCCTGTGTTTGTGTGCCATGCAGCGCCTGCGTCTTTTAAAGGAGGAACACAGTGATGCTGAGCAGATTAGGTTCCACGGCAGGCGAGAGAATAATTTAATTTTACAAACCCCCCTTACTGATACCATGGCACGCTAGATCTGCATTATTCAGAATCCGCTCTTGTTTTAGTTCTGCAATCAGGAGTTCACGCTTAATAGACCTCTGTGATTCCATCTGGTTTTGTCGTTTCAAACTGGAAAGATGGGGTTAAAGGCTATGAGTATCATGCAAATACCATCTTTTGAATAAAGAAACACCTTCCTGTGATGACGATGACGACACTCTTTGGTTGTGATGATACTAATATGAGGAAAAAAAGGGTGTGTGTTTTGTGAAAGTGCAGACAGTTTGATATACTAACTGTGTTGCATGTTTCCTTTCATCAGCTTTGGGCTGTAGTATTTCACAGAGCATGATTAGCCTAAGTGTGGAATCCACACCGCTGGGGGCTGCGGGGCAAGCTTGAAGCCTGAAGCGCATTCATCAACGTCCCTGGCAGGGTGCACCTTTCACAGCCGCACAACGCTCAGCTTGCAGCCATCTACCCAGCCAAGTTTCAGTCTTTTTCTTTCATTTACACTCTTTTTCAGTGGCCTTTGTTTTTTAAGAGATAGCAAAACCTTTCGTCTTTTTTTTTTTTTTTAATCAAAGCTTCTACAGTGCTGGACTGTTTGTGTCAGATGCTAATTGTTCATCAAAATAATGTTACTTTGTCTACGTGTAATGTTGAATCACATCCGTCACCGTTCAGATGCTAATAGACACACACACACACACACACACACACACACACACACACACACACACACACACACACAATTGGATTTTGGTGTGTTTTGTGGCTCATGGTTTTTACCCCACAGTCGAGCTCGATGACACTAATGCCCCTGCCTTTCCCTCCATCTCCCCTCAGTCTTCTTCCAGCAGGTAAACAGCGACTGAAGCAGACTGGTCCCTCAGGTCTGAATTTGTAATCACTCTAAGATCTCAGACATGAAAGACTTGCGTACATCTTCCTAAAAATGCCCTCGGAGGTGCCAAGTTCTGTTTCAAATCATAGGATGTGGAGAAGAGAAGAACATTTCGGGAAGCAATAATAGCTTGTGATCAGCTGCCTCTTAGAAGGAGGGGAAAAGAAGAGCTTTTGCTTGGTAAAGACATTCTCAATACTTACATGCCTGAACCATAAGTTATTATTATTATAGAAGTTAAACTTCACGAGTGAGGGAATGATTAACTTGACTGACAAGGCCCCTTCAAAAGTTCTGGTAGCAGGCCTCAGCCTGAATCCATTGAGGCCTTACTTACTTACCATTAGGACTAATTTCTTCTGCATCTATAACCTTTACTTGTTTTACCCATTGTTAAAACTTGACATGTGTTGCAAATGTGACAGGTTATCATTCATCAAGTTGTTTCATCAAGTCATGCTTAGCTATTCATTTTACCCCTTCATCAGTGATTTTGATCAATGACAAAAATTTCTTACAGCTCTTGATATTATTGTGCTTCAGACAGAGTTGTGGCCTGGAAAAGCACAACTGGACACTTGTCAGCTTATTTGTGATTTATAAAACACCCACCATATGTCTAGCAGAGCCCTGATTCATTAATGAGTCAGCGAAGGTGCTGCTCTGTCCAGCAGCCCAGGTCTGGATGTTTACAGTAGGGGCGTTGCTGCCATCTAGTGGTCATTATTGAGATCGCAGTATTTGAAAAGAAAATTACACACCAGCACTAGGTCAAACGTATCACTGCGCTTAAAAAAGTAGTTCAGAGGCTTGTCTGATGAATAATTTCAGCAGCCCTTGGATGATGTCTGTATTAGATTAATTCTAAACAATTACACTTTTAGCAAAGGATGATAAATGCCTTGTTTTAACCGAAGTGAAAAACCGATGAAAAAGTGAAATGCAAGCGTATTGATTTTCTAAGTGAACAGGCCTTTAAGTTAGCAAATTTTAGACGTTTTGTCTTTCTCCATCGTGGACTCACCTGTGGTGACAAATGGGCTGATCTCCCAACGTTGAATTGTCAGTTTAAACAAACTTTCCTCAATAGTGAGTATTTTTTCTTTTAAATTGATTGACATTTGGAGTCAATTTAATCTCTTTACTCAGATATCGATATTAGCCAGCCAGTAAGGTCACGGCCACCACAGCTGTTGGCTGTTAATTAGCCATTTAATTTGAGTAGCATAATAATTACATTTTAATGTATGAGTTTCATTTCCTACACAAGTAAGAAATAAAGTTAATATCTGGCGGTGATTCTTATTAGCATGCTATAATTAGCTAGCGACAACTTTAGCTAGCTTACTGAGCACGCGGTGTGGGCGCACTTACCACAAAGAGCAGGCGTCCTTGTGCTGCCAGAGGAACACATCTGAAGCTCAAGTTTAAGATTATGTACAACTCTCGTTTAACTGTATTTATGTTATTCTGTTGGCTAAAGTCGGTGGGATTAGTGACTAGAAAATGTTCATTTTGTAATATTGTTTTAATGCCAGAATAACGTTATTCTTTTGTAAACAGCTCTCCCATTTGAAACTCTCCGAAAATGACTGGTCGTGCCCGAGCAAGATCGAGAGGCCGAGCACGGGGTCAAGAGACGGCCGCGCCAGGAGCGGTATGAGCAGTCTTTTAAAGTGAAACTCTTGCCAAAAAAGCAACCTAGGCGTTATTTGTGAATGTATATGAGTCAAACCTTCGTGTAAACTTGGCTCTCTGTAAAATTTTGGTACCCTTAATTGTCGGTTAAGAAAATTATCCAGCAAGCAAAGGACGTCATTTAGTCATTACGCTAGATATAACCCCAGTGTTGTGGACTGTCTGTAACACAGTTCTAGCTAATGGGGTCTTGAAATGTTTTAGTTTTTGGTACTGCAGCTTGCAGGATGGATGATGTTTTAGATCCTGAGAAAAGTTAATAATGAATACAAGGTGATGTCAAGACAAATGATTAACATAATTACAGTGTCCTGGCTACAGCCCCGATATAGATTAACATCACCATGGCAAAATAGAATACATTTGTTCATTTGTAGGCTGGAAGAGAGACTATATTAATAAGTTTTAAGTACTTCTCCAAAGTCACTGGAAGGTGATATGTGGTCTACATGAAGACTTGATTCCAATGCATTGAATGTTCCATATAAAGTGTAAGTATGGAAAAATTGCTTGCTTTAATAAGGAAATGCAAGTTGAAGGACATACCACTTCACAGACAATCTGTTGTGCAATAGTGCCCTACATAAAAATATTTGAAATGTTGTCTTTATTATTTTTTTTTTTAATGCTTTGTTAACATAAGTCACACATGTCCAACTTTTTCTTTCGTGAAGAGCCAGGCTCGAGATCCTGCGCCAGCAGCTCCCCCACCCACAGAGGGAGAGCTTGTTGGTAGAGGGAGGCAGAAAGGTGCTCCGGGACCATTTTCTGCAGAGGGTACCGTCAAACACTTAATATATTTGTTTCTTACTTCAAATGATCCTGGCAAATCCCTCTTTTTGAAAGTCAGTGAAAATGTGATTTGAAATGCATCTTCCAGAGAGGTGACTGCATTGTCTTTCAGTTCCAGCAGTGCAGGAAATTTGGGTTTATCAAGCCAGCAAATAGGTATACACTGTACTTGTAGAGTCTGGCGTCACTGTGGTGATCAGTCCTTAAAGTATTGCCCATGCCAGTCATAGACTCTCAGGGCTACAAAGTAGTAAGGATGAACATTAAGCACTTTGGCCGATTAATGCACGCCATCGGACCGTTTTTACAAGCCATTATCGGCTGAAATTGGTTCCAATGGTAGCGGGCCTTCGACCACACAGGAGTATGTTACCATTTTGCATGGAGGATACATCCAGTACATCATCATTTTAGGGCCACCTCTGCTGAAAATGTCTGCATGTGATTGACACCTGATAACTATGTTCAGTTTAACAGTTCAATAAAGTCAATACCAAAAATGTTACATTGCGACAGTGATACATTTGAAAAAGAGAAACACTTTAAAATATGAATATAGTTAAGTATGTTGTACCATCACCACCCAAAAATAATTGCCATTTTGTGCGTGTGTGTATAATATTATTGCTTGCTTGCTCATAAATACTTTGTTTTTATCAGCTGTTCTGCAGATTTCTGCTGGATTTCAGCAGGTGAAGCTTGGAGAACGAGGTGGACGCCGCAGGGATTTTCATGATTCAGGGATTAACACCAGGCAGGCCATGGAGCATGTTAAGGACTCAAAGACTGGTTTGTTATTTGTTACTCAGCAAATATACATTTTGTAATTGGTGCAGTAGATTATAAATTGCTCACTAAAATTATGTGTACTTTTCCAGGAAGTAGTGGTAGTCCCATTCATTTGACTGCAAACTACTTTCGCATCCTGTCGCGCCCTCAGTGGGTTCTGTATCAGTACCACGTTGACTACAAACCACCGATGGAGTCTCGTCGCCTGAGATCCGCTCTCCTCTTCCAGCACGAGGAAGCACTTGGCTCAGCGCGGAGCTTTGATGGGACTCTGCTTTTTCTGCCCCACAGATTGCACAGCAAGGTAGTATCATACAAAATGAACACGCACAACAATTTTTACAAACTGTTGGAAAAAAATTCCAGGCTAATCAGATGATTACGAGTTAACTCAGACCATTCGATTGAGATTGCATCCTTATAGCCCCGTGCTATCAAAGTCAAATCATTGCTGTACAGGGCGTTCCTATACCTATCACTGTCTACCTATCACTTGTAACTTGAGTTGAAGGTCCAATTGTAACCATTAAACCTTTTTTTCTCCTTCCTGATTCCGATACCTGGGTTTTGAGCATTGGCCGATACGAGTACCAATCCCAGTGCTAGTCCTTTGTTTAAAAGAAAATACATTTTTATTTAAAAGCTGTATATATTGCTAACCTGATGTGGTATGATTGCTATCACTGTTATATGGTCTAGCTCAGGTTAAACCTTGCAGAGAGTGATTGTTTCAAAGTATTTTTATTATTATTATTATTATTATTATTATTATTATTATTATTATTTAGTCAGTCAGTCATAACAGAAAATGAACAAAAAATAAAGAAATCTAGAAATTAAAATTCCTTTTAAAATGCAGCCATTTTTCAAATGGAGCAGTAGTGCAAAACAGTAGTGCAACAGAAAATTGAATAACTTAAATTAATAACTTAAATCATTCCCTTTTTTTAAAAATGTACTGGTGGAACTGGTTTGCTTGCAGCACTGCACTTTGGAGAGCGAATGTTGATACTGTGTCCACCCAGTGTCCAGACTGAGGTACAATGTCAGTAGTAAAGCTGTTTGCTTGCTCGTAGGGCTGGGTGATGAAATGATCTCGATCATTTTCATGATAAAAATTTCCGCTGATACATTAATGACATTTTACTGGTGGGATTATCCAGAGTCACATTTGACATGTTTTCAAATGGTGTGTATATATAGACTCGCATGAAAATCAACTTTTTCGCTGCTCTAAAATGATAGTTGCCAGGGGCAGCACAGCACAACTTCCTTTGTTGGCTTTTAGAGCAGCAAAGAATTGATTTCTTATGTGTAAAGTGAAGCTACAGAGCTAACTGGGAAGTAGCAGGGTCCTGCTTTTTAAAAAAAAATTAAGATATTGGTCATTATTGGTCATTTTGGTCTCTGTCAGCAGCATTTCTGATACAGATTCGGTATCGGAGCAACTAACTACAAAGTCTGGTTTCGTCCTGATGTTCTCCTTTTGTTGTGCTGCAATGTGTAACCTTGTTTTTAGGAGACTGTACTCCACAGCGAGACAAGGAATGGAGAAAAGGTTCAGATAACAGTCACCCTGACAAATGAGCTGCCACCCACATCTCCAGTGTGCATTCAGTTTTACAACATCACATTCAGAAGGTAAATTTTCCACTTCTTTGGTCTTTTTGAAATAAAATTATGCAAAATAAAATGGGATTATGTAATGTAGCAGTCACATTAAATGAAACATTCTTCAGTAATTGCCTTTGACTTGTGTATTTAAGATTATGGTTATTGCTTGTTGAAATAGAAGTAAATCACCACACCAGTTCACCACAGCATTTTAGATCTTTGGAAACTTCCAAACAGCTCATTAATGGTGTCATTTCTTTTCTGCAGGATCTTGAAAATCCTCAACATGCAGCAGATTGGACGCAACTACTACAACCCTGATTATGCATTCAACATTCCACAGCACAAGTATATACGCACAGCATTAGAGTTATTCACACTATCTAAAGGGCACACTTGGTTCACTTTTTATTAAATTGGTCTTAAAAATCAAAGTTGTTTCTCCTTATCTGATTGTTTAGCAGCCATCAGCAGTAATGAATAAGTCTCCAAACTTTTAAAAATATTTGTAAATGAGAAATTTTTGATTTTTGCTCTTACCTCCTGCTTTTATAAATCTATACTGTTAAGGGAGTTAAGTATGTGAAAGCTGATGGTTTTCTACCCTGTTAGTAGAAAATAAGATGCAAAGGGCTATTCAGGTACAGGATTACAATATTACCCTTGGTTTTTTTGTTTAGCGGACTTTGTCTCTATTGAAGATTAGCAGTAAATGGAATGCAAATTGTTTTTTTTTTTGAGGAGCAAAACGTGTACAAAAGTCAAGTTGCAATATATATATATATGTATGGTCCACTTTTGCCAGGGTTTTGAGAAGTTTTTATTTTATAAGTTATTCTTGTGTTAAATTGCTAAAATGATTGGGAGAAACAGTAGCAGAAATTCAGCTTTCCATTTAGCTGATTACGAGTCTTCCATGCTGTTTTATTAGGTATGGAATTAAAATGTGCACCTCTCCCTCCTGTCCTAGGCTGACGATCTGGCCAGGCTACACCACCGCCATCTTGCACTACGAGCATTCCATCATGCTGAGTATTGATGTGAGCCACAGGGTGTTGCGCAGCGAGACAGTCCTCGACTTTATGGGCAGCCTGAGGCAACAGTGTGGAAACCAACGCTTCCCCGAGATCTGTGCTAAGGAGCTCATTGGACTGATAGTCCTCACCAAGTAAGATGCACATTTCACACACGCTTTTAGATTAATATGTAGAGGTAGTAATGTTTCAGAGTAACGCCACCTAATTCCTTACAAGTGCAGGACTTACTCTTTTCTTGTTTTTAGGTACAACAACAAAACCTACAGGATTGATGATATTGCCTGGGATCACAGTCCCAACAACACATTTAAGAGGGGAGACACTGACATCTCCTTTAAGAACTATTACAAGTCTGTAGGTGTCACACACTCAACACAAGTTTTGGTCTAAAGGTACAATAATAATACAATTTTCTGCCTCAACAAAGGCACACCGACACACATTAATGTTTTTATAGAGCTCTGTATTGGCACATTGTTTAAGTATTGGGAGTGGGCAACAAGAAGGAAACTGACTCAAGAACTAAAAAGGCAATTAATCAAATTATTCAAAGTTGGAGGTGAATAATGGAAGACATTTTTAGGTTTAAATGTGGAAAGCAAGCTCACTGATGCACTTATATATCCTGTCCTGTCATACTCTGTTCTAAGCAATACAACCTGGAAATCACTGATGGGAACCAGGTGCTGCTTGTCAGTCATGTGAAGAGGCTGAGTCCTGCTGGAGCTCCTCCTCCTGGCCCAGCCATGCTCATCCCAGAGCTGTGTTACCTGACAGGTTACTGTCTTATTCTGTCACTCTTCACTCATTTTAACATATTGACATTTTTGGGCATTGATTACTTTACGCGTTGCATCGGTATCAAAT
>JARJLU010011103.1:0-26722 GCA_030272975.1 Sparidentex hasta
ATATATCATGCATCCCTGCTTTTCGTCATTCATTAGCATTTGTTAAGTAAATAAAAAAGGCTCAGGATATAATTTACATGTTATAATTGTCATTAAATCCAGTGTAAATGCTTAAATGAACAGTGTGTTCGTCTGAATCCCTCAGCTTGTCAGCCTCAGGCCTTTTGTTCCCACTGAACACATAAATCGTTGAAAATGGCCTATAAATATATTTTTCATTATTATGAGAAATGGTTTGTTATTTTCCCCTTAAAACAGCCGAGGACTTCATCAATCAATCAGACTTGATTCGCATAGCACCTTTCAAACAAATCAAAATGCAATTTAAAGTGCTGTGGTGATTTAAAAAAAAGGAAAATCCACGACTTATAAACAAAACAAAAACGGATTTAGAGACTAATGCGCACCAGGACTGCAATAAAATGTGACTGGCTAAGAATAATAAAAGATAAAGAATTGAAGATGATACAAGCAATAACAGTAACAATCACAATTCAATTATAAAACATGTTAATAAAATAAAGCAGTAACAAAAGCTAGTTAAATTATTTCATTTTCAGTTTTGGCTCTTTAGTGGAGGAGGCCTGTTCATGGCAGCAGTGCAGTTTATGTGGGACTGACTGTAAATAAATCACATGTTTATAGCATGAACGAAGGCGACAACCAGACTCATTGTTCTCGGAGGTTTATGGCACAAAGAAAAAAAAACATAGGTCTGGGCTACACAGTTAAACTCATTGTTGTTGTTTTTCGCCTTTTCACTGACAGCAGGAGAAATATAAATCGTAGAATATCTGCAGACTTGAAGTGTTTGTCAGTTCTCCACCAACAGATGTCACTGTTGTTCAACGAGGAGAACATGTTACCCTTTACAGAATTTCAAAATAACAGTGAAATAACATCAATGCTGACTCCATTCAAACACACTACAACATGTACAGTGCTTGACTTCACAGAATTAATCCTCCTCGCTCCATGGACCGGTTTGAGTCCCGTCCCTGCAGAGCTCTCGCCTGAATGTGTAGCTGTGATAAACATTAATCCAGGTGAGCGTGAGGTCTGCACTGTTGTGAATAAATGCAACTTGTACTTCCCATGACGTGCACAACGTTGTTTCATTCCCACCTCCGCTGAGAGAAAAGACCAGGATCCTTCTGATTCCTGTGTTTACTCACCACACAAACAGACCTGCTGTGCTCGGTGCCACACACAGACACAACGGTCGCTGACACCTGTGCAGCTTTTTCCTCAAAATTACTTGATTTTCTCTCATGTTACAACCTTTTTATTTGCACACTGAATTCTACACTCCTCTTCGGGATTTTCTTTTTTTTTTTTTTTTTAGTTTAATTGCTCATCAAGTGTGTTCCTCCCTACCTACGAGCTTATGACCTGAAAAAAGAAATAAATTGGCATTGCCACTGTGTCCCCTTCCCCTCCCTCCTTCCCCTCCCCTCCCTCAAGGTGACTCCTCCATCTGCACCCTCCCCGGTCTTGCCAATCCCTCTCTCTTTGCAGTCACCATGCTACAGTTACTGGGATCTGATTCCCCTCTCCTTCTTCTTTTTTTTTTTTGAGTGTGTGTGTGTGAGCTGCCACTTTCTCACCTGTTTCATCAGCTGTCCGGGGGCTACGCACATCAATCAAAAAGCACTGTGCTGCTTTGTTCCCCGTGTGTGAGAGAGGAGTGGGTGGGTCATCAAAGCCGGCTGAGAGACGGGATGAAAATAAAATAAAATGAAAATAAAAAAATGAAACCACATATTGTTTGGCCACGTCTCCAGCCTATATCTCCACACTGAAACGTGTCTTAATCCATTCATATTTTCATCTCTCAGCCGTGATGTCTGTCTTTGTACCGGCTTCATTTCACTGCACAGCATCCCCATTTTAATTACCCTCTTCTTCACCCCTCCTTGCTTCGTCTTTAAGTGGAGGGACGGAGGAGAGGATGGGGAGGAGGGGAGGAAAATAAAGAGGAGATTGAGGGGAGAATAGAGAAAGAAGAAAAAAATTGTAAGAAGGGCGGGGTTGGTTGGTTGGTTGTGAGTGAATGGGTGGCCTGTTTTGGGCGAGGAGAGGAGAGTGAGGAGAGGATGCAAGCCAAGCCCTCGCTGTTTTTGTCCACAAGTGGGGCCAATAATGCTTCTTTTAACACCTAAAATGAGTGCTGTTTTACATCAGTCAGTGACCAGTCGCTTGCCATGTTTGACACTTAGCAGGAGGGTGCGGGTGTGTCACTACCTGGTGGTGCTGCTGCCCGTACAGCGAGACGACAACCTTTTTTCTCTATTTTCCCCGATGGCGCTCAGCCATTTCTACCCGGGAGTGTTGTGCCTTGTCGCTCCTGCCATCACTCAGTTGTCTGGTGAAGGGTTGAGCCACTACAACACAATTACACATTCATTTCACCCAACAGCCAGCCAGCTAGTGAGGCTCCCCTCCCCCTCATGCTCCCCATCTCCTCCCAGCTTTGCTCCACTCCCTTTCATATTTCTGCAATGCCTGCCCTCACCCACCGTCTCCATCCTTTGCCTGATTTGGGCTCAAATTCCTCCTTTACACCCTTCAACGGCCCCCTATCTCCCTCTCCCATTTCTTACCCCTATTTCACACTGTCTTCCACATCAGCGGCAGGTTCAGAGAAATGAACACAAAAGGACTGGAGATGGAGATGGAGGCAGAGCCGGCGCGAGAGTGGGGAGGTGGAGGCCAAAGAGCTGGAGATGAGATTCGAGGGAAAAGAGGAGAAAAACAGCATAAAATAGTGTGAAATGTGAGGGTAGGACAGAGTTAAGAGTGGAGCTGGAGGGAGGTAAGGTTTTTTTTCTGGATGGAGAACAGGGTGGGGAGAGTGGAGAGCCTGGCTAATGATATATTGATTTGTTTGAGCCTGGGGCAAATAAGTGGGAGTGTGTGGGTGGAGGAGAAGCACAGCATGCAGATGTCTAAAAACACCTGGGCGGGATAACTTTTGTTTATTGTATGCTCACACTGGAGGGGGAGGTGGAGAGAAAAAACACATTCACATATCTGAGCGAGGCTTTACGCTTGTTTACACAGCAATTATTAATCATATTTCAACAACGTATTGCAGCGTAAGAGCAATTTGGAAGGGAATTTTAATTTCATATTAGAAAAATGTTAGCTCAGCTGTCAGCCAGAGCTCAGAGCTGGATCAGAATAATACGGAAGCTTTTGGCGATAAAAGCAGGCATTTAGACAGCGGAGCAGCCACTGGGGATCGCATTAGGCGAGATCACTAAAGGGGGGAGATGGAAGGATGGGGTGGAATTTAATGGGACTTTGCACATTCTATCTTCAAAATGCATCAGAAGCCTGCACATGTGTGCCTCCATACAAGTGTGCCTGCAGGCGTGTAGGTGAGGGATGTTGATATTGATCATTAAATACGTTACTGCGTGAATAATGTAGTCAGTATTGATCTGTGGAGTCAGAGAAGATGAAGCATCATGATAGGAAAAGTGCCTGGCAATGATCAGGAATTTCACAGCTGGATTCACCACACAGGCAGCAGGTTTAAGCACTTAATAATGTGATTCAGTGGAAATACTCAACTATGCTAAAGTGTTTTTTTAATGTGCTTGTGCTTTATTCATCTTCTGCTACTATATACTTCTGCTCCAATATATTTTGGAGGCAAATATTCTACTTTTTACCCAATATTTTTTCCAATAAATTCACCAACTAGTTTGCAGATTGCTTCGTCAGAGCCAAAGTAACATCTCTCTACAAAAGCAAGGAATCCGTGTGTGTGTGTGTGTGTGTGTGTGTGTGTTCCTCAAATATCTCTACTGATCAGTATCAGACTGACCTGAGAGTTTCAACATGGCTGCTGCTTGGTTCAAATGTGTGCCACATCGGATTTGTTTGGACTGCAATGATACCGTTAATAAATTATTTCATAAATCCTTTGTGAGCATTGTCCACCAGAGGCACCATAGTCACGTGCCCACCAGAGCCAATCACTGCAGAGATTTAGACATGCTGCGGCGCAAACTGGACCGGGATTTTGCGGCGGTTCGGTCCTGTTCTGTGCATCTAAGCTGACTGTTGTGGATTAATGAGACTAAACGAGTCCGGACCGAGTCTGTTCCGGTCTGAGGAGATCCGGAGGACAACAAAGTGGACCTGGAATCTGTGGATGTTCGTGTGTAGCTAGCTGCTAGCTGCTAGCCGAACCCCACATGGCCCACCTCCCCAGTCGACTGACGCACCGGCAGGTCCAAATTTGGATTTAGGGTAAATAATGTCCGTCACGCTTTTTCAGCTGGTGCAGCTGGTTCATTAAACATATTTGTTTTAAACATATTTGTGGTTTTCACAGTAAAAAATCTAACTTTTTCCTACTCTGATTTTGTGTTATTTTGTGATTTTAGGTCCATAGTATTAATATAATATGTCAAAATGAAAAAATATCTGTACAGTCACTCATGTGAGGTTGTGCTGAAAATAATCACACCAAACAAGGCGAGGTAAATAGTTTTTACGGTGAAATGTAATGGTAAAATCAAAAGTAGTCAAAAACAGCCAATTATATCCCTGATGTCCCACCTTCAAACACAACCTCATTTGGCCAGCCATGAAAAAGCTACTTAACCTCCCACTTTTCTATAGGAATACATGCGTCCTATGGGCAATGCACTAGTATTTTAAATCAGTTGAAAACCAAAAAACTGATTCAGTCAGAAAAATACTCGATAATAAGTCAGATAATGGATCCATAGTTTATAGAGCATATACTGTATGTATAATTTACTATGCTTTTGCACATTTATAGGTGCAATATGTAGGATTATTTTGTTGAAAACATTCAAGGCTTAACTAAAATGATCGACAGAATGTGAAGGAATAATGCAACAGGAGGATTTTGACTTCTATGTTGTGATGTTAGCATGATAACCAACTAGCTCCGGCCCATCTGGATTCAAAGCTCCTATGCTAGCTGTGTAAATATCAAAACATCCCAGGTGCTCCGAGCTGCCTGTGTGGACCACTAGCTGCACTGCTAACTGAGCTAACTAGCTAATGGCATCCTCAGTTGGCAGCAGTTAGAGAGCACGCTGGTGAAATGCTGCACTGTATTCGTCGTAAGAATATATTGCACCTTTGAAAAAAGCGAGTTCTATTCTTACGGATGACTTTTCACTTTTATTACCAGAGGAATATTTTAACACAGTATCTTTACTTTTACTCGAGTATGACTCTTTGGTGCTTTGCGCAGTGAGGCCAGGTTTCTTGAGGTGTGTTTTTCTGCAGGCCGAGGCAGGAGCTGGAGTGAGCAGTAATCTGGGCGGAGGAGATAAAGACTCCATCTTCTGGTCTTTGTGTAAGCACTCAAATGAATTAAGACCACTCTCGCTAAGCCTTCCTCTCCCCCTAAGGTACCCTGATAATCACCTTCCCCTCTGGAAAAATTCGTATCCACGCCCACTGCACTTGTTTGGTGTTTTTACTCTTTCAAATCCCTTTGTTTCAGTCGAGTCCTCTCCTCCTCCACCCAGCGTTCTCTCATGCTCTCTTCACCCCTCGCTCCTTTCTGTCTCCAAACTGTTGCAGAGTCTCTCTCCTTTTGCAAAATCCCTCACCTCCCTCACCTCCCTTCCACCCTGATGACCCCCTTCACTTCCCACCGCCTCCCACTCTGCTCCATCCACGCTGTGTTGTGACACACCAGTAAAAGCGAGATGAGAATTGGGAATAGAGGCTACAGACTTGCGATGAGTGAAGATTTGAGAACAGTGATGGGTCGACGTTAGGGAATAACGCCCCTCCCGTCCCGGCCCCGTCTCCCCCGACCACCATGAAAAGCCATTAATTTGTGTAAGAGGACTTACATGTCCCACTTGCCAGTCAGCCTCATATGATAGACGGATTATTCAATCCTTTATTCTGCTCAACAACTCTCAAGTGATGCGACTGCTTATATCCGTCGTTCTTATTTCTCTTTTCATGCTGTTATTTGCACAATGTTACACCATCTTCCTCTCAGACC
This sequence comes from Sparidentex hasta, assembly GCA_030272975.1. Taxonomy (NCBI): domain Eukaryota; kingdom Metazoa; phylum Chordata; class Actinopteri; order Spariformes; family Sparidae; genus Sparidentex; species Sparidentex hasta. Next base: position 6,017 of record JARJLU010011103.1, read on the forward strand.
GCAGCTCTGTTTAAAACATAATGCGCAAAGTCAGAATCTTTCATTTCATGGTTTTCTGCTTTCTCACATTAATTATCTCGATTTATTTAGGAAGCGTTCCTGAGATCAAGGGGCTTTATTGCAAGGGAACAAAAGATCCAGGCAGGATGACTCACACAAGGCGGCAATCATCACACCCACACGGATTATCCGACGAATACAGTCACAGATATTATAATTACAAACGGAGCTGCTAGGTCTGAAAAGCAACTTTAACACAAAAGAGCCTCAAAACCTGCATTCTTTCTAATGGCCGGCTGCTGGTCTCAAAAAGGAGTCCAAATGTATGTAAGCTTATGAGAAAAAAGACCCTACTTGTTTATTACCTCATTGAACAGTTTCTCAGATCTTCTTCAGTGCAACATGATCTTCATCTTTATAAATCACCATAGATGATGCATCTAAAAATGATTAAATAACGGATAAAGTGTTGCATATTTTAGGGTGTGGCTACCAGGTTCTTCTCAGGTTCACCGTTAATTTTACTTTACAGGAAACTGATTACCTCAGAATGACCCAGTGAAGTAGATGCTTTCATTTGTACAAGCTAAATAGTTTTAACAAAGATGCTTACTTCTGGGTTGCCGTACAAAAATCTGGCTGCAAATGTGGCACATTTTTCAACTAAAAGGGGCGTATGGGTCTGTCCACCAAACCAGACTGTTTGATCTCTACCAGAAAAATATGATATTAGATTCATCAGAACCAGATGAAAGCAGTAAAAACATTCTTTTAAAAAATCTTTGGACAAATCCACAAAGAGTATAGCAAGGTGTTGCTTTTTATCCAATTTAAAAACACGTCAGGATCAACTTGTTTTGCAAGAGGTGTTCAGTGAGCAGCACAGTGTCTCCTCGTGTATTCTCCTGGTGCACATCGGTGCTGAATCCTGCCTTGAATCCATTTTCCTCATCTAGCTAATGAACAGGTGCTTCTGCTGACCAAAGTTTCCCCCACTCAACTTCGATCAGACACGCTGGCTCTCGCTTTCTACCACTCTGTCATTTATCACTCTCTCTCCACAGTCTATAGTCTGTGTAAGTCCCCTTCTCATGCCGCCTCAGTGCCGCTTCGAGGCAGCTGGCCCCTCATCGTTTCCTCTGTGAAATAGCTTTCACACTCGGTGACTTCTCCAGAATGTGAATGAAGCTGCTGCGAGGGGTCATTCTCTCCGCGACCTGTCAGTCATAACCTTGACTAAGATATGGCACATCACACATCACACACACACACACACACACACACACATTCACACATATGTATGCAAATATACACCTTGAATATGGATCGTTCAGCAGTGTATTATGTACTGGCAGTCTTTTCCCTCAGAGCAGTAAATAAATAATGAGAACTCTGTTAAAATTCTGCCTGTAGTCCATCTCTCTGTGCTCTGTTGCTACCAGCCCTCTGCCTCCCCTCTGCCACTCTTCTCTGAAGAACAGGAAAGCCACACTGGAAAGAAAGAGTTTTTTATTTTATTTTAACATATTTCGATTCTATTTTCTTTAATCTCGCCCTTTTTCACCCCCTCTCTCCGGCTCCCCCTCTTTTTTCTTCTCTTGTAAAACTTCTCCATCGAGCCTTTTGTCAAATGCTGCACATCCTACTTTCTTTTACTTCTACTCATGTATGCATAATGTTTTCCATTAACATTTTTTTTTTTGCCAGGCAGAAGCTCTCAGTTCTTCGCTCTTATGCCTCTTTAGTGATGCGCACATTGCAGACTTGTGGAATATTACAGGAACACTGATGATGTGCGAATGTCTTTCAGCTCCCGCTCTGCTTTTGTGTGTGTTCATGACTCAGTCTGTCTGTGGAGGCGCACTAATGTCAAACAAAAGGTGGAGGTCAGCGGAGGGTACCACCGGGCTACGTTCCCCCCTCGGTTCATGCAGGAAGTTCAACAAGCAGTCGTGGATAATGTGAGATGACAAGCGCTGGTATTTAAACTTGAAACGGACCACGAGGACTTGAGCCGCGCAAGGCGGATCTGTCAGTCTAAATGTGATGAACTCCACTCGTCTCCGCACCACTTGATATTTCCGAGTATTTTCCACTGACCTTTTGTGTTGAGATGAAGATCAGAGGCAGACAGATTGGGGGGGTTGAGTGAAACTGGAGCGCAGCACACATAACAAGACAAGGAGAAATCTGTCCGTGTGTTTGTTTTGTTGCCTGTTTTGTGAGCCAGTGTGTTAACCGTGCGGGGCTGTGTTTGAGGGCTCCGCAGCATCCTGAGATAGGATAAAATATGTGTAAGCCTGTTGAGCCAGACACAGCAAGCATGAAATCCTGTTTCAGAGTGGATTACAGCAAATGGGGAGGTTGAAAAATATGTGTGTGTGTGTGTGTGTGTGTGTGTGTAGGCCCGGTTCTAGACTGCCTTGATTGGGGGGCAGTGAGAAATACTGATGGGTCACCAACTGCTACTGTTTTGAGTGCCATAACAATGATGGTTTTTTTGTATGCCTACCAGTCTATGATGCCAACCCAGATCAAGCACCGCAGATTCGCCGTGGTTCCATCGGCAAAGCTGTAACAGGAATTCTTTTTCTGGATTGACTAAGAAAACAAATTCTGTTGCCAACAAATTATTGATGTATGTCTACTGACATATTTTCTATTTATAGAAAACCCTGGATTTGTGGGAAAAAAGGACACTCGGCTGGCTGACAGACTAATATTGCCATTCATAGTCCTGCTACTAGCCTGGATAAAGTCTAAGGTATTTGTATCAAGACTGTTGATGTTAAAAAAATTTACTTATGTCTGATATAAACAAACAAATCTCAATATTGGTACTGGTTTCAAAAGTCCAGTTCTGTTCAGGCTATAATCATACAGATTTAAGCAACATTTCCAAAATTTTTTTTTTTTTTTTACATCAGCAGCTTATTCTCAACCATCCCTGTTCTTGTTTGTGTCCTTCAGCTGCCTGAAACACAAAGTGGGCCTTGGAGGACCATAAAGTCAAAGACCCACACATGGAGAAGGCTGTTGGAAAGACCCCCGCCCAACAAAAGGTTCAGTCGAGCCCCACCTGACCACAACAGCTCCAAGGGGAAATGTTTTTTGACCAGACAAGTCTACAAAACCTTTTTGCCGAGCTCTTTGGACTGGGAGGATTTGCCTTTCTCTGAAAGTCTGAGTTTTTGTGTGAGGAAAACAAAAGATGTAGACACTGTTTTTTTGTGAAACAATGCCACATCTAAATGTGCAAAATCAGAAAGAAACAGCAAAAAACAACCTGGAAATTAGATCACAAGTGCAACTGTCATTTTCTCTTCCCCCGACTGCTCTCCACTTGATCGGCTGTAATGTAAGTTTGTTAGTGATTGAGTACTGCTGTTACATCCAAGGACCAAATTAAAATATCAAATTCTTGACAGACTTTTTTTTGAAGTTTTTGTATTATTAGGGCCCGAGCACTATCTGTGCGAGGACCATATTGTTTCTACAAGTTCAAATTGTTCATAGAGTAAAACCACAAGCTGCACACACTTTTTCCTTTAAAAACATAAACATTAATATTTAAAGGTCAGAGAGAATATTTAGTCTCGGACTGAATTAGCTGAAAACAAACAGGGGAAGTGAGAGAGTAAAAAAAGCATTCAGAGAAAAATCTGACCACTACTGGTGCAGCTGAGGAGCCTGTGAACTATCCTGACTAAAAGGCCTTTTGGATTTATTTCAGGTCCTGTTTTCTATTTTATATTAACAAGTACTTGGTTTAAAACAAGATGTAGAGATCTAAAGGTTGAAATGTAAAAACTTTCAGTCAAATAAATCCTCATTCAGAGACACAGGAGGTAATCAAAACTAAAACATTAAGACATTAATACAGCATCTGAATGGCAGACCGGAAAAAGAGCTAGATTAAAAAATGCATTAAATTAATGTAATTATTTGAAAGCCACAGTGAACAGTTATGAATTAGATGAGCGGACAGTTTTACTTAAATTACATTACTGACTACTTTTAAACAAATAACTGTATCAGAACAAACATTTTAAAAAACCCTCCCGATCAACGTACAAGTAAACCAAATGTGTTCGGTCCTGAGAACATTTAGTTCTTTACAGACCAGTAATATGATTTTAAAGTGCAGACAACAACAAGGCTGCATAATGATAATATAAATTACTGTAGCTGCTTAAAATCACCATTTATCTGTCTATGGAAGCCCTGGTCTCCATTACAGAAAGAAAATGTATACAAATATAGATAAAGCTTTGAAAATGCCACTGACAGGAGACATTGGTCTCCATCAAAAGTCTCAACACGTGCTTTAAAAATCTATAAAAAACACAATGTATGTAGTGTAATTTTAAAAAAAAGTTTTATTATGTAAATAACCAGCAAACACAACAGTGCTCACTGTCAGCAGGTGAAACCAGAGTCAACAAACAACTGCAGGACCTGAAGGAGTTTCATCGGAAGACGGATACTCAGTTTTCCTGCTTCAGGTCCTGTGGAGGCTCGTCCGTCACCTGCAGGAAGAGAAAGAGGAGCAGTGGTAGTTTGATGTCTCTTTGTGGAGGTTTTGTGTTTTTTATGTTTGTTTTTAGAGGTTTTTGTGTTGTTTCAAGAGGTTTTGTGTGTTTGTTTTTAGAGGTTTTGTGTGTTTGTTTTTAGAGGTTTTTGTGTTTGTTTTTATGGGTTTTGTGTGTTTGTTTTTAGAGGTTTTTGTGTTTGTTTTTAGAGGTTCTTGTGGTTGTTTTTAGAGGTTTTTGTGTTTGTTTTTAGGGGTTTGTGTGTTTGTTTTTAGAGGTTTTGTGTGATTGTTTTTAGTGGTTTTGTGTGGTTGTTTTCAGAGGTTTTGTGTGGTTGTTTTTAGTGGTTTTGTGTGGTTGTTTTTAGTGGTTTTGTGTGTTTGTTTTTAGAGGTTTTTGTTTGTTTTAGGGGTTTTGTGTGTCAAGGTTTTGTTTTTGTGGTAGTTGTTTGTCCTCCACAAAGAGACCTGGGTCTATTTTTGATGAGTTTTGAGTCTCCTTGTGGAGGTTTGAGTCTCTAACTCAGTTGTATTTAACCTGAAATCACTTTTCATAATTTATTTACATGGAGTTTTAATTAAATTGAATAGGGAAGTAAATTTGAACATTTACAGGTTTTGTTTTACTGAGAGGAAACATAAACACGTCTGGTTACAGTGCCTAAATGCATTTATTTGATCTAATTCATAAAGTATTTAACATGTGTATACACTGAGAGACACATTATTAGAACCAGTGACAGGTGAAATGAATAACATGGATCATAATGTTCCAATGGCATGTTCGGCTGTGAAGCCATGAGTCCTAGCATTCATGTGGATGTCTCTTTGACAGACACCAGTCACCCAAACACAGATCCAGACCAAGTACATCCCCTCATGGCAGCAGCACTCCTTGGTGGCAGTGCCCCCCCAGCAGGACAATGCGCCTGCAACACTGCAAAAACTACTCAGGAACGACCCGAGGAACGTGGGAAAGAGCTCAAGGTGTCATGTAGAAAGACAGCTGATTTTTGAGTCTCATTCTCAGGTCGTCAAATAACGCACTTGGTGGTCTATTAACAAGACTCCCAGAGAGTCAAGTTGTTAAAAGTGAGAAGTCTTGTATTTTCATACACGTTTTATTTGAAGATATAGACAACAACTTCAGAGGCTTCATAAAGCTTATCAAAAACTCTCTGAACGCACATTTGTGCGCTCGAGTGGAGGTGAACCTGAACTGAAAACAAACCTTCAACACACTCAGAAGGAGGCAGACAAGCTAACAACCACTCAAGCTGTTTGTAGCTATCAGTTTGCTGCAATTCCACCATGAACATAACCACAACAACTGCTTCCAAACAAAAAACTTTACCACAGCACAATCGGATTGTTATTAGTGGCCTGCTGGGCAGTGAGGCCGAGGGGCCTGTAACAGCTTTGTAATGATCTCTGCTTGGTGTTATCAAGCAGGATGCTGTTGCACACACTTGCAGAGAAAATGAATTCCTGCATTTTTTTTTTTTTTTACATTTTTGTTTTATCACAGAGTTCAACATTATCTTCAAGCAAAGGCATCGCGCCCATACACACTGAACTCGCGAGGGGAATCGTCATGGACAGATGAGGGCAGAGATCCAAGCCGCTTTAGTGGCGTCAGGCTTGCTTCTACCGTGGCCCTGAGCATGTCCCTAGCCAGGCCGAGGCCCAAGCTAAACACGCACACTTTGTGCACGCTTCTACCATACCATAGGTGTCTGAACATGAGGGACCTGTAATTTGGCGGGATCGCACAAGGGCTCGTAAGATACGCTATTACCAATACCAGCGGCTGATCAAAGGCCTGACTACTGCCATTCATGGAAACCACTGCTTACAGCTCCGATGGACAGCACTCGGGCATTTGCCATTGAAGATAGCTGAAGTCCGGTCAGTTAACTTACAACTTACAAATTACAATAACACCAGGTTTGCCTGGCAGACCACTAACAACTGTATTACTGTCTCTGAACTTTTGTCCCTAGTCAGATCTATACCACAAGGCCTCCTAAACAACACGTCTCCGCTCAGTTCTGATGGTGTTGTAGCTCTCATATCACTGCACTTCTACCATGAATAAGAACGCCAATGTTAAAACCAGGCTCTGCTCATCATAGTTTATACACTCAAAGGACATAGACAAACTAACAACTGCTCAAGCAAAACCTGACACAGGCTGACAGAAATTAACATGACTCTGGTCATTCTGCTGGTGTTTGAAGCTCAGTTTGCTGCACCTCTACCATGAATGAATCCACTAGAACCGCTTCTAAACCAAAATCTTCACGACTGCACAGTTGCAATTCAAAAACTGAATACGATCCTTGTTAGTGGCCTGCTGGTCGAATGGGCCGAGGCTCATGTTAATATTGAATCTACATAAACGAAGCTGTCCATTTAAAATGTGTAAGTCTTAACTCAAAAACCACAGGGTTCAAAGGAAGAGGAAGTCATTTAAACAGGTTTTGTTTTACTGAGAGGAAATATAAACAAGTCTGGTTACAGTGCCTAAATGCATTTATTTGATCTAATTCATAAAGTATTTAACATGTGTATACACTGAGAGCAACAACATTAGAACCAGTGACAGGTGAAATGAATAACATGGATCATGGTGTTCCAATGGCATGTTCGTCTATGAAGCTATGAGTCCTAGCATTCATGTGGATGTCTCTTTGACAGACACCAGTCACCCAAACACAGCTGCAGACCAAGTACATCCCCTCATGGCAGCAGCACTCCTTGGTGGCAGTGCCCCCCAAGCAGGACAACGCGCCTGCAACACTGCAAAAACTGCTCAGGAACGACCCGAGGAACGTGGGAAAGAGCTCAAGGTGTCAACCTGGCCTCCAGATTCCACAGATCTAAATCCACCTGAGCTTCCACTGGATGCAGTCAGAGCCAAGAACGATCCATGGGGGCCCCAACATGGATAGGAGTTGGTTCTGGCGCATCTAACAGATGCTCAACTGGATTGGGATCTGGAGAATGAGGAGGCCAGTTTGAAACCTTGGGTTCTTTGCCATGAGGGGTGTAGTTGATCTGAACGGTGTTTGGATGGATGGTGTTTGTCAAAGAGGCGCCACAGAAATGACCGAAGTCAAAGTTTCCCAGCAGAACATTTGATTGTAACAAGATGATCAATGCTCACTTCACTTGTCAGTTGTTTTAATGCTGTGGCTGAACAGTGTAGATATACACGTTAAATAAAATATGATTATATCATTTATGTTATATATAAATGATATCAAATAAATGCAGGCGTTCTAAACAGACATACTGTTTATATTTCCTCTTAGTAAACAAAAGTAGTGTCCTAACAGAGACACTATAATGGCTTCTACCAACCCAAACTGCTGGTATTTACCGACCTTTGAACTAGAATCATTTACTGATCCTAGAGTGTTAATGAACAGCAACTGACAAATCTCACACTTTCTGCCTTTAACTTTTGCGCCTATACTGCACTGACCTTGTTGGACCAGGTGTCTCTCCTCTCTGGTGCTGATCACCATACAGGTCAGAGCTGTTCCACCTGAAGCTGAGGACAAGTCCCACTGTTAACCTGGAGAGAGGAGGAAGAACTTTAGTATAACATGATGAACACATGCATATGTGTGTGTGTGTGTGTGTTTGAGTAAATATATTCAGATTATAGCAGTAAAAAAGAAGATGTAATCAGATAACAGACAAATCCGGAAAAAGGGGATTTCTTACAGAATTATCATTTCATAATAAAGAATGGTATAGCAATCTGTAGCCATGTGCAAGACATCACTTCAGGGGTCTCACATCACTCTGCACTATGAAATCTGCTATAATCTGATTTAATAAATGTGTTTTTTAAAGGTAAACCAAAAGTAAACCAAATGTATTAAATCCTGAAAACATATAGTGCTTTATAGATGAGCAATATAATTTTAAAGTCCATCTTTTGACATACAGGGAGTCAGAGCAGTGATTAAACACATGAAACCAGAACTGAGACAAACACACTGAATACATTCTGTGCAGGCTACAATGAAGCCGCATATTGTGTGTATAAACTACTTTAGCTGCTCAAAATAACCTTCTAGATGCTGACATACTAACATACACTTGGAGCCTGTGTAGGTAACTGTGCTGTACTCAGATATTCAGCTGTAAAGTTGCTAGTTTTAGCAAGTTAACGTCACACAGCAGGATAATGCCTTCAAGCTAACCCTTCCCAACCGTCACACACGTTAGCTAACATGCTAACCTGTCCGTAAAAACACGACGATTAAATGACTCAGACCTATTTATAAGCTCGTTATTGTGTCTGTATCCGTTAATAAAGGCAGCTGGGCCGCTGCTAACGTGTTTCCCAAACCTGCAGTGCATCTGCAACAACTTTAAAGTAAGCTAGCTAGCTAGCTAACATAACATTACCACTCACTTACACTGACCAGAATAACATTAGCTAAACAGCTTTCATGCTGTTGTAGATAATAAATAAATTAAAAAATACATGCCGACTTTACCGAAACTACCTTCTTGTTTTTAGATAGTGACCAAAGTTTAGTTAACTGCGCATTATTCATGTAATTAACATGGCAGAGATAAAAATGACCAAAATCACAATGGAGTTTGGTGCATGGAACAAAACACAACGTCCATCAAGGATTTAACTGGCCGTAAATAAAGGATTATGTTCCAGCCGAATTTATCTCATCACTGAACAGTTAAATGAGATGTCTTCAGTTTCTGTTAAGAGTTATTTCAGACACATTTGAGGTAGAAACAAATCTCACCGACAGGGAGGCTGGCTCCATTTTAACCCGCACATGCCCAAGACAACATGAAGGTAGTTATTATGTGGCGCTTTTGATATGTGAAGGAAGATCACTTGGGCTTATTACCTGAGATCAATAAGTATTAACTATCTGTACACCTCCCACACAGACATGAATACACCTGTACTGAGCAGGTAACTGGACACACAAAGCAGATTCGTACAGAACAGTTTACTCACCGTGTTCGCGTCCTCAGAGAAGAGACCAGAGTGAATATCAGTCAGGTAAATATATAGACATCTAACTTTTTGGAGGGAAATGTGCTAATTTCACGCGGGAAACGAGCGAGACCGCCCCTTTTGGCAGGCACGACATGGATTCGTCAGACAACCTGTGGGCTGGACTTACTTGACATGGTTTACCTCATTCCAACCAGAGACTTCTGTAGTCTTTCAATGTTGTTCCTCTCTGCTGGTAGAGTTGGAGTTCTGTGTTCAGAGACTCTGCTTTTATCCTGAGTTTGAGTCCCTGCCAGAGAAACTAAACTGCATCATATTTACTGTAACCTCTCTTGACAGATGTTAAGATAAGAATTAATAGAACAAACACAGATAAACACTTGTTAACAGGATACACAAAAAGCTACTTTTTAAAAATTGATATTTAATTTCTCTGGTCTTTATTTGTTACTAATCCAAAACTAACTGATTGTAATCAAGTTACATTACTTTAATATTGTAATCGGCTCAAGTGTCATTGATTTCTTTTCTGTTATTTTACCATAAAATAATTAAATTAAATGTGAATGATGACTTCATGGGGATGATGTCACAGAAAGGGGCGAGGCACTAGCACATATTATGTATGTACTAGTGCCCCAGTATATAAGAATCTATTTCTTACCTTTTTATTAGATGTTGTTTATTTTGTACATTTATTCATGTGTATTGATTCAGCTGTTGTGGCACGCAGATATCCCCGTTTGCAGGACCAATAAAGGAATTCTGATTCTGATTCTGATTCTGAGTCAATCACGCTCATGGGAATTGCATGGGGAGGTCAGTGACGTCATATTTAGATCAGTCATAAACAAGAAAATGTTTCTAATATCTTATCATGTTGTGTTTGTTGTGGAGCTGTTGACAAAAGAGAACATTCTGGGAAAAACAGGACAGGTGGAATCTCTAGAGAGAGACCTGGCTCTGTTGGCAGAGGAGCCGTGGACTGTGATTACTCTGAGCAGCATTTATGGGAAAAAATTACCATACTATATATTTGAATATACTTTTTTCAGAATGAAGCGGGGTGGGGCAGCCGAAGCATTTGGCCATGCCTAGAACCAGGCCCGTGTGTGTGTCTGAGCAAGAGAGAGAAGGAGAGGGAACAATAGATAAACACAGGAAAATCTGTAAGTGACAGTTGTTCTTTATTTGTTGGCAGCTGATAAATAACTTGGATGTGGTGGAGAGAGCTCCAGCACATAAATATGGACGAAAATAAGAAACTGACAGCTTTTTTTAGCGACAGCGTCCACGAAGAAAAGGTCATCCCCTCCAGCACTGTAAAACAATTCTCCTCAGTTCATTGCTATCAGCTTCTCTAATCCTTCCTGCCCTGTGGACTCTCCTCTCCCTTTTCCAGCCCTGAGGTACTTCTTGGCAGCAGCACTGCAGCAAAAAAGTAAAATGCACCCCCACGCCTTTTTTTTGTTTAAATTGAAAATTAGCTGGCTGAGCAGAGTGGAGAGACCGTGCATAGAGAGAGAGAGAGAAAGAGGTCTTTTACTCATAAATATCTCCCAGGCCGGGCAGATACTTAAAATGAAATGTCTCCATATTGCCTCTGCTGCCCCCCCAAAACACTCAGCAGGTCATTTTGATTACTGCAGAAAAGCCGTTGTTCCTCCGCCGATCTCTCCCACACAGTCATTTGCATTTTTCTCTCTCTTGGCTCTTTTCCATATCTTTCAATTCATCCTGTCACACCTGTTATTCACTTGCTTTTTTTTTTTTTTCTCCCCCTCTTGTATATCCCCCCACTGTGTTTTCCTTCCCGCTCTCCTCTCCTCAGCTCATCTAAATGCACAGCCAGTCATGAGCTCTCTACCTGCTTTGGGCATTTTTTGTGCATTTATTTATTTTGTTATACTGGGATGAAATAGTGTAATCATCTATTTCCTTTTCTAATACCATCTCATAACAAGTCAAGGTGACATGGAATTGCTTACATACAAGGCGAGTGGTCCCATTCCCCCCTGCATGTGCACCTTTTGATATTTCATTCACTTTTATGCGGCTGTGGTTGGTTTATCTCGTCCCGTCCTGCTCGAACAGTATGCAGCTGGCTCTCCAGTGCTTGCTCTCTCTTGCCTGCAGAAAAAAAAAAAAAAGGCAGAGAAGGGCAGGGGAGTGGAGAAAGTAAAGGAGGGAGGGAGGGAGAGGGTAGCAAATGAGGTGTGGGTAAAAATTATAGGGGGGACTGGAAAAAGAGAGCACCAGCCCAGCCCTGGATCAGGAGAGGGAGGATGGTGGGGGTGAGAGAGAGAGAGAGAGAGAGAGAGAGAGGTGTAGGATCCAGGCAGATTCGGCTGTAGTAGTAGTGCAGCGTACAGATCAGCAGGCTGCCTCCACCACTGGGGAACAACCGCCTTTTGTGTCCCCCCCCCCCTCCCCGCTGCAGTGGGGGAGTGCATTTACTGTCGCGCCCGAAGGGGGGAGAGAGAAGCCAAGAAGTATCCTCCAATCAGCTGTTAGTGATTCCTCTCATCTTGTGAGGCTGCTGATGGTGATTTATCACTGACCTGAGACAGGAGCCGCGCTCTGCTCAACACCAGCCACCTGGAATACCCACCATGGTTTTTTTTATTTCTTATTATTTCTTTTCTTAAGCAAAAACACCCTCCTGTGGATATTTCAACAAGAATGGCCAGAGGACAAAAGGAGGATTTAAAAAAATGGACCCGCTGACTGCCAGTCTCGACTTTTCCTTTTTCCCCCTGCTGCCGACTGAAGGAGGACTAACTTTTACGAGGATTTAGAAGAAAAAACAGGCAGTTTTTTTAAGAATTAATTGTCATTTTGTGCCACAGACAGCATGACATGCAGCGGATGATCCCAGCCTCTCCACTCCAGTCATCATGTAGGAGAGGTGCTTGTGGTAGATTAGAGGTATACTGGGGATAGGCAGGAAATGGGGATGGAGAGAGGGGGTGACAGGTGGAGCACACCTGCCTGCTGAGCACGTCTGACACCTCCATGTTGCTGTAGCTCCATCAGCAGAGTTGAACTGTAACGTTTCCCAAGTTAACATGCTTCTCACCGAGCGGAGATAGCTTTGAGTGTGTGTCCTGTGTGTGTGTGTGTGTGTGCAGTTTGTGTTAGGAGCCAGAGTTTGGGATTACGCCGCCTCTGGAAGGGATACAGGTGTAGTGAAGCCTTGAATGAGGATTAGCAGCTCTAACACCTTGTCGCTGGCAGCAACACGGGAAGCGATGGACCTTTTAGACAAGACCCGGGCAAGTTCTCACTGAAGGATTAAAGATAAAGGTCTCACCAACATAATGAGACTTAAGAGGGCAAGCAAGGGGACAGCTGAGGAAATTCTGCAGAGATTTTTTTTTTTTAGTTCCTCTTCTTATTCAGGTTACTCTGGAGGGGATGCAGACCGAGAGCTAATCTTAGAGGAAGTGGGACATTCACACCAATAGACTAAGGCTGTTTCTAGTAGCTGGATGATTATGATATTGAAAGCATGAGATTACAAGTTTGGGGTGTGCTTGAAAATATTAAGTATATCCACAGGCGGATTAAAAAAAAGAAAAACCTGCTGTATGAAAGGCAAACACTGATGGTGCTTGTGATAAACAATCTCGATTTCCTCAACAACCCAAGCGAGCACAAAATCCAATTGATCCCTGAGTTGGTTTGATATTGATCTGAGCACACAGTCAGTACGGACTCTTGTCTGATCTCAGCTTAAGAGGTCACTTATTTAATTATAATCCGTCATTCTGTCTCAGCCTCGAAGCCGACGGCCAGAGTGCTGAGTGTGCTGCAGCTCAGAGAATCGATGGTCTCGTACTCGTCGTGTGATATGTGACGACGGATCAGATCAACAGAGTCCACACTTTCAGGGCGCGTTGTTTACATGTCTCGTGTTATTTGGAGAGGCAGCATGAGAACTGACTCCTCCGCCGGCGGCAGTTCTGCTGACAGTTACAAGAAATGTGGCAGCCTGTGTGTGCAGTCAGACTTGTAGATGACAAAAAGAGGCAAGTGTCTTGATGCGGGTGCAGGTGTGTATGTTATATAGGCTTGGATTTCTGGCACACAGCTTATCTTAGCCACACAGCAGGCACCACCCAGCCTTCTCTATTTAAATTAGGAAATACCTTAGTACCTTAGTGGAAAGACTTGGGCGGCGCTCTCAGGAGAAGTTGTCTCAGCAGCAACACTCAGCAACCCTTCAGCGATCCTGGAAAGCAGAGGGCTCGGTAGGTGGTGAGCTCTGCGTGGAGAGCAGGAGAGGGGAACAGGACTGAGGCAAGCTGTTTGATAGCTGCATTGTTTTGTATCTGCTTTGACTCAAAGAGCATCGCTGAAGGTGTGCTGCTCGGAGGTTTGCTGCTGGGAGAGGGAAAAACTGAGTTCAGCTGGAGTTCTGCTGGGAAAAGCATCTAAATACTGCAGTTTTTTAGAACAACAGAGGCGAGGTAAAGGACGTAGACTGGATGATCCCAAGACAAGCACTGTTTTCTGCCTAATATACCTGATGACATAAGCACAAACCAGCAGGACCCTTTAAACCTACTTTCTCCAAGATTGCAGTCAAACTGGACATTTTTTTCTCCCCTTTTGCGATGGAGACAGAAACAAACACCCGTCCTCGCAGCTCTGAAATTATCCCCGCGTTTGAATTCACTCTGGATTACAACACTTGAACTGCAAAGCGAGAAAGAGGAGAACAAGCGACACACCCAAGCAAACTGTGTTTCCATCCTCAGCAGGGATGTGCTGCTCTGAGGAGGAGGAGTAGTGTAGCATACCACAACCCTGGTGAGCGAGGGTGGGGTTCCTCTCTCCCACCCGCCACAGACAAAGACCTTAAGAAAGAGAGTCCTGGAGTAAGAAGTGGTCAAGTCGGGGGGCATTTGCGCAGCCCAGCACCGGGTCAGAAGTCACAATGGGGTGCAACATGTGTGTGGTTCAAAAGCCCGAGGAACAATACAGGGTCATGTTCCAGGTGAGCGCTCAGTCTCCTCTCCCCCTTCTCTTTATCTGCCTTCATCTGTCACTCCTCAGGTAAAAGCACTCCTCTCTAAAGTTTGCATTTTCATTCTGCCTGAACTTGGCCCCTATTTCTCACTCACAGTGATGCTGCTGGACAGTCAAAACAGTTGTGATGGAAATGTCTTCCCTCTGCAGAACACACTCATTTAATCACCGACCACTCACGTACTGAACTCCCTATAATCACATCTGAATATTTAGCGTGGAGATGTTAAGGATGGTGGAAGTTGTACTAGCAGCTCATTCCCGAACGAGTCAAAACATGAGCAGCATTGCATCGCGTAAATAAACCATGACGACGACGACGACGTTGCATTGAGTGATTATTAAATATTCATCAGGTGACTTAAAACAGCGAACCCATTAAATGTGACTGATGGATTCGGGCTCTAGACAATGTGACACTTTTCTCCCCTTTCTGCTGCCCTTTGTGCAGATTTTGACTATAAATTACACACTTGAAGATACATTTTATTTTTGGAAAAATCTACCCAGAAAAAAACAAGCGGAGATCACTTTTCTACCTCTTGAGCGAGGCTATTCATTCCTGTATTTAAACAGTCATTCAGAGATGATACCGCTGATAATTACGATAATGATACTTCCACTGTGATTATAGTGATTATAATCAGAAGAGGAGCCGAGCCAAAGTGAGTGAGTAAGACTGAGAGGTACGCTGTAGGAGAAAAGTGGAGTGGTGCAGAGCCACGGAGGCGGCAGGATGGATGGGGTTTGTTGAAGCCGGGCTAAAGTGTTATGGGAGAGACAGGGTTGCCACGGTTACAGCCTCAGCACCAACCTGCCAACTGGGAAACACAGACTGTATGTGAGTAAGCTCGCCTAAAGGAAGGCTCGATGATACACGCGGTGACCAGAATAAGTCCCACGCTTACTAAGCATGAAAACTGCTCGGCACTCATGGGTATGCAGCGCAACACTTTTAGTATCTGTGGCGGCAGAAAGCCTCAGCTGGGTCTCTGTAGCACGTCGGAGTCTGGGCCAGTTAACTGGGGGCTGCATCTGGTGCCAGAGGCGATGCCAAGACAGAGAGAGAGAGAGAGTCCACGACGGTAAGGAGTCAGTGAGGGAAATGGAGTTAAGTCAAATGACACAGGGAAGGAAAGTCAAACAGCTGTTCTCCCTCCAAGTCTTTTTTTTTCAGCTATTTGCCCTTAGATGTCAGAAGTAAGTGATTTGAACGCTTCAAGGAGCAGGAGGGAGCAGAAAGGCTCGGCTCCCCCAGGGGAAGAAGTGCTAGAAAAAAAAAAAGAGCTGTGTGCAGTGATCATAAAACCAGAGCAGGATGGTACGTTCCATACTCACTGACCTTATCTAACAGAGGTCAGCAGTGATGACTCTGACCGCATGCAGGTCAACGTCTTTGAAAGTGAAAATCAAATCACTCCACTGATCTTTTTGCCATGCGAGGTCAGCTGTTCCCCTGAAGGCTGTTCCCCCGAGAACTCTCCTTCATCCCAGGAGCACTTGCAGCCCTGCCAGACAGGAGCACCTGCACGTGGGTTGCAGACGGGCGTGGCGACGGCAGGAGATGTGTTGCATGATTTTGAAACATGCGGAGAGATGTCATGTCGTATACATATGTGTGAGTGGTGGTTGTGTAAGAGGAAGCAGAGACTTTCTGGGGCGGTGGAGCAGCGAGTCTGCATATATTGTAGTCTGGTAAGCCTGAAACGACATTGCTGGCGGGGGAGCAGGGGAGCATGAGACAGAGGAGAAACGCAGATGGGGTTCTGAACCAGAGCCACAGCCTTTGGCTTTCCACAGACTCACTAGTAGAATGAGAATATATTTCATGAAACCTAGAAGTCTCGTACGAGGAGCTTCTTTCTGTTCACTGGTAAAAGAAGTAAGTGAGGGTTAGAAAATACATAAGGCTGCCAAGTCATGAGGGACTGCATGCTGTTTTTTTTCTATAAAATACAATCTCAGTTATTACGTATAATGACTGCAAACACAGCAGCTCATGCTGTGCAGATGGCTGATTAATCCAAAGATCATGCCAAGTAAAAGATGGAGGTGCTCGGCGTCCAATCATAAAGAAACATCGTAAAAGAGGAAACATAATTACATTTCTCCCCACATTTCACGCCTTTTCCCTTTAGTGGGTTTTGCGGCTTTGAGCTGTTTCCCTTTGACTAACATGTATAATTACACCTTCCAATTAGATGCAGTCTACTGAGTAACCGTCTTTAGACAGTAAAATAGTGCATTAAATAGCTTACAGCAACATCGGGCTGTTAAATTTGACTATATCAAAACACTTGCCTCCCTTGCCAAAGGAATAAAATTCATGCATAATACATCGGGGCCTCTGCTCCACGTACGCTGCACACTGGTGGCTGCTACACACCCAATGGCATGTTTTCTGATCAATTCTGCCTCCTATAGCCCCGAGTTAAAAAGGCCTATCTTCGTTAAGGTGATGAGTTACAGACTTGCGTGCACATGAAACCATTCTGAGCATTTTTAAAAAACATTTTACGGTCCCTGACCCACGCACATAGTACACCTCTGCCCCCCCCTCCCGAGCCCTTCAGCCGCTCCCTTCTTTTTTTCTCTCTCCCCATCGTCCCTTTAAACCAGGACTCTGTTTCCATGGCAACCGGGCATCATTAAACAAACGGAACGTGCTTTTTTATTCACAAAGACGGCCGAGAAAACATGCTGATGGGCTCAGAATCGATGCGAACTCAAATGACCAGCGGACATTAGCAGGATAAGTGCCTCGTCTTCATTCACGGCCCCTCTGCAGTGTGAGTGACACAGAGACCTCACACGTGAACGTACTGTGCATGGGGAGGACAAAATAAAAGAAACACAATAGCACCACACAGGGAGCATTATATTGTGTTATATTCCATTCCATAATTTTTCCATTATTCTGTCTATTTTATTGTCCAGCCTCGTCGCGTTGCTTTTCACCGCCGATACAGTTCTCACAAATACAGTTTCCCATTATTCCTTCAACTCAGCAGCAACACTTTGCTTCAACCCCCCCCCCCCCAGCAGCTATAAGCAGTCATTGAACATATAATAAATCATGTATATAACACATCACTAAGTTATAAGAATATGTGAGGAGTTTAATAATGTTCAAAACTTCTCCAGAGAAAGAAATCTCTCATACAATTCCAACTGTTTTGTATTGAGATTATGCATCAGCTCACAGATGGAACTACATCAATGCTTAAAATTCAGTATATCTGCTTAAAAACACACCATCGAATATCATAAACCATTTATTAAATGTTTATATACTGCTTAATAAAGCTTAGTATCTTTTCTTTATTTGCCTTTAAACTCACACTGTCGTTAATGTTAATTTTGGCAGCAGTTTTCGATATAGTCTTAAGCTTTAGACACAGATACAAATACAATCAATTGCTTGCAAACCGACAAATTCACTTATCTGACTGCCTCACACCATCAACTAAACATTAGCTGCTGTGCATGCAGAATTAACATTATCATGTACAGTCAGCTAACAAAAGCTAGCAGGGCATCAGAGTGTTTGTCTGGATAGTTAGATAGTTGGATTAGATCCTCCCACCTAACAGCCACATGTCATCTTCCCCTTCATTATGTTCTCCCTTCGGCCAAATTCTTAGAAAAGGTGAGTCCGACCCGACGCACTGCACTGAAGCCATCATGTCACCATCACTTGGGACTCTGGGAATCTGCTCACATCAGTAAATGTCAGGGTTTACACTTTTGACAGAAAGACTAATTGGGACGTGACCAAGGAGGGCCGAGACAAAACTGGGGGAAATTTTGAACGTCCGTTAGCCCGCCGCTAACATTTTAGTCTCGACCTTTCATCGGAGTTATTATTTTCGATAATCTGTGTTTAGCTTGTCAGCATCTCATCTCAGTCATGAAAAATGTTGTTGATTAATTTTTTTTTAACACGGCATGAAAACATCTAATTGTCTGTTTAACCACGACAACCTGTCAGACTGCTCGTTCCATTTTTTTGGAGGGGGCTCTTGTGCTTCCTCTCATGACAACACCCTGTCAGATTTCCCAGGCGAAATGCAGGCTGGTGTTTTCATGATACGTGTCTGGGCACAGCTGAAAGTGTCTGTCGAGTTCCTCCTGTTTCCCCTCCTGACTTGTCAGACACGCGGGGAGACGAGTCGAGAAGGATGCTGACGGACAGGATGTCACGCTCAACTCTGGTTTACATAGGACGAGAGTGACAGAAAAAAAAAAAAAAGACTGAGTCTGAGACATGCAGTCCTCCACGTCCACCAATGAAACAAATCTGCCTGTAATCCATCTGTTGTTCTAACAGATGAATGTACTGAATAGTGATGTGCACACCACGTACTCCCGCTGAGGCTTGTTAGGCTCGTCGCCATCATTTCAAAGAACTGTACAGGCTGCCTTTTCAAATCAATATCTTCCCACTGTTATCAGTTTATAATAGGCCTGCCCCGTTCCCCTGCTCGTCCATTTAAATAATCCCAGCGATATCAAACAACAGGGGTTACAGCCGGAGTAGGTCAGCTCGTCTCCAGATTTAATTGATTTCTCTGAGGTGACTGCTCGAGCCTTCAAGGCCCTGGGAGATGAGAAAAATCAATTACCCAACAAGTGGAATTCAATATGTAGGGCTATCGGTCATGCAGGAGCTTTTTAGCATGAACACAGTGGAGATTCACATAATCCAAGTGTGTGTGTGTGTGTGTGTGTGTGAGGGGGATTTCAGATAAAGATGTTTGTGTCTATTTTGAGTTTTAGAGTCTCGTCTCCTCCTCCTCCTCCTCCTCCTCCTCCCTCCTTCTTATTCTTTTCTCATCTCAGCCTGTTGTGCCCGAGATTCATCTGCTCTTTAAAGGGCTTTCGGATGAAAACTAATTATGCATCAACCACTTAGTGATTTCCCACGAGCTTTCATTGTGTGCGTGTTTACATACAAGTGCTGAAACCCAGAGCCACGTTTTTTTTGGTCTTTTTTTTGCGCTTCCTATTTACATTCAGCCGGCAGTTCCTCGAAAGCTTGTTTTCTGCGTTGCTCCTGCATCGTTATCCCCTCTTCACCTCCCCTTTTCCCTTTGCTCCTTTGCTCTCTCCGTCTCTTCTACACTTTGAACTCTTTACATCTCTTTCATCTCACCCACCATCACCCCCCCTCAGTCCCCACCCTCAGCATCCACTGATACCACCACCACCACCACCGACCGACCCCCTGCTGTGAATTTCGTATGCCTTGTCTATTTTTTTTTTTTTTTTTTTTTTTTTTGCTGAATTTCAATTCCATTCTTAACTCAAACACGGGGGGGAACAAGGAGTGGAGTGTGTTGAACTTCACTATTTGCGTGTCGCTCACAAACAGCGGGTGTATGTGACGACCTACTAACCCAGAGATAATGGAGAACAGCACTTGGCGAGAGTGTAATCAGGTCAGGGCCAGAAATGGCTGAATAACCACCATTACCCCGCGTGAAGTCATCTTCAAAGCAATCTCAGCACCTCTCATTGATAATGAATGAGAACCCCTCCCCTCCTCTCTGCGCTCGCTCAGTATTCATACCTGTCACTCACGACCACGGAGCTGTTTTCTCTAACCGCCACGCTCTGATCCGTGCCGAGCCGTGTGGTCATGGAACACAAGCAACCCCTTTTTGTTTGGCCAGAAAGGTGCGAGATCAAATTAGAAAAAGAAAAAAAAAAGCAATTTGGTGAAAGATGTTCAGGTGTGTTTTTCTGCAATCTAACATGTGTTCAGCCACACAGCGTGCTCTCCTCTTCATCAACAACAGGCCCACGTAGGGAGGAAGAATCTTATTTGCCTCCAAGAGAAGAGGCTCATTAAGAGGGGCGACAAGATTTATGGGGGGACATTAGAGTGCGGAAGGACGAAAGCATACAAGGAGATGGGGAGGCTGAAATAAATTTAGGGGTATAAAAAAAAAGAGGAATTGTCTCTATCTCCAGAGAAGGGACGGAGCAGACAGATCTGCTGAGGCAGCATGGCGAAGGAAAACTGAAGAGAGGCGAAGCAGGAGTGGCCGTGGGTAGAGAGGGAGAGAGGGGGAATGGATGTGAGGAGGGCTACACCAGAGGGGAGGAGGAGGAGGTGGTGGTGTTA
>JARJLU010011104.1:0-36534 GCA_030272975.1 Sparidentex hasta
GGAGGGCCTAACTGGAAGTGAGTTGGCTCGACTGACAGAAGTCTTCAGTGCGCTCGCTCGGTGGGACGAACAATGCGTGTTTACAGAGCTGTCTGGTCGTCCTGAAAGCAGAAGAAAAAATGTGGGAACCAAAGGCCACACTTCATATGAATATCTGACATTTGATATATGACCCAAAATAAGAAAAAACTTAATTTATCTATTAGGTGAAGACGGGGTCAAAAAGGCAGAGGGTTATGTTTTAATTCTCTTTTTCTAAATAATGTTTTTACACTTTTCTGTCCACCATAACTTCTAATGTGCAATACGGTCCATATTATGAAAATTACAGTTCCATTCCACTAAGTTTTGTTTTGGTAGTGCAACATTTGATTTTCTGTATGCACCTCAAGCGTTGTGACCAAACAAGTTTAGCAAGGATAGTGCATTTTGAGATTTTAAGGGAGAAAGTGTTTTCTCTTAGTCAGGGGAAGGATCTGTTGAATAATTTAGTAAAGCTTTTTTTAGGAACATTGCACCACAAGGGTTCAGAGCCCCTCACTCCGTTACGTAAGTGTTTTTATCGCGTTCAAAGAAAGAGCCTGCAGGCTTGTCGTCAGCTTGAGGTTCACAACCAGCCAGTGCCCTCCCACTGTTCGAGCCTAAACATCAGTTCCCTGGGTTACTGTGATCTGTGATTCTTCCTCTGTCAGCCTCACATGGAGACAGATCTGTCTGTGTGAGACTATAGGGGGTCTGGAGAAGACAGCGGTTTTTGTCAGTGAAGATCAATGTCCGATCTTGGAGAGAGGCCAGAGAAAATGCTGCCAGGGTCCATCTCTGACTCCTGGCTACTCCCTCTTGTCCTCATCGCCCCCGCGAGTGTTTCTCTGACAGTCAGCAGATAAAGGAGAACCTAAACTCGCTATGAGATGGTCTTGATCTCATCTTTCTGTTTATTCTCCTGCAGCATTTCACATCTCAGTTTTTTTCCCCCCCTGATCTCCAGTGCACCTTATCTGCACTTCACTTAATCTATCACTTAAGCAAAAGCTGGAGAAAGATGAAGCTGTAAATTTTTTTCGCGGGCATCGGTACTCCCAGAGGCCGAAGTACACACTCAATCCATTTACGTCCTCCCCGGTCACACCCGTCAATGTACACGTGTGCTTTTTTTTTTTTGGTTTTTGTTCGTGCAATCCGTGTGAGTGTCTGCGTGTGGCTGCTTGAGCTTTTACCTTAATGAAGGGCCGTGCCGGTGCCTGTGGAAGCTTGATTTGGTTAAGAGCCAGACACAGGCTAGTGTGCTGACTCAGAGTGCAGGAAAAGGGATGTGATAGAGGGACGAAACTGTGTAAGAAAGTGAATGATGGACCGGAGGAGAAGGGTTGAGGTGAGAGAAGTCATGGAAAGAGGAAAGTGGAGACAGCTGGGGTCAGTTTGGGTGTGAGTTACGAACCGTGTGGATGTCCTTTGCTTCCTCCTCTGCGCGACTTTCCCTGCCCCTCTGTTTAATGCCCCGCCGGCACAACCTTAAGTGCATGAACCTGAATTAAGCACTCCCATGGGAAATGTGCACATCATTGTTCCCCCTCTCCTTCTCCTCACCTCATACGTCTTCCACTGTCCACTCTGAAAACGAGCGCCCCGTCCTTTCTTTCCTGATCGGACGTTCCCCAGGGCCCTAGTACAAATATACATCTCCCACGCGCTCCCTGCGGTCGGGGGGGTTTAGCAGACTGTGGCCACACGCAGACAGGCGACACACTTGCAGACACACAGCGAACACAAACAAGACTAAAAGCGCGGACCTGATGGATCGCAGAACCAGAGCAGGGCTGTATTTGCTCGCCCTTGCTGTCTTTGTTTCTATGTTTAGTCTGCTTGTATCTTAATCCGGGCCAGTGTGTTGGGGAAACACTTTGAGGGCTTCACACAACAGAACATTGGCCTCCCTGTGCAATAAAAGCCTCTTCATCATCCACTGCTGAGTGCTGCTTTGACTTTGCGACAGGCTCCCCTCTCCCTCCCTCCGCCCCGTGCGCGGTGATGTCATCCGATACTATGAGAGAATGCGACCCACTGACCCCGATGCATTACCCGACGTCCCCTTCTCCTCCGCTATCTCTCGAGTACATTAGCATTACTCCCCCGCCGCTTCTCTCCCCTCATGAGGCTGAACCGAGCCTTTGTCTCGGCCTCACTACTAGACAGTCCTGATTCAGCCAGTATTCTCGCGCTCCTCAATCGCGGCATCTGTCTGGACACTGGAAGACGTCCAAACTCTGTGCAGCGCTCCCGCCATCCCACAGAGGCTTCTGCAGTCCCAATTAGAATGCTGTCGCAGCATTTGCCAGCCTGCAATTAGACTCGTGGTTTGGGATGTTCCAAAGCTGGTTGACTCAAAGGTTCAACATTTAGGGAAAAAACACCAGATAAGAAAATTTATTCCACTTGAATGTCTATCCCGTAAATATGACACTACAGCCAGCGGCGGGTTACCTTAGCTTGGCACGAAGACCGGAAACAGGCGGAATCACCAGCCAGCTAACATTTTATATTGTGTTTGTTTAATCCCGACAAGAACCAAAGTGTTTTTTAGATTTACGGGCGGTTATTTGCTCGACTGTTCCTTGACAAAGTGCAGTTAGTTCCTGGAGTCTCAGCCTGGCAGCCTCAATGTGACCACAAATGCACCCAGCCAAGAAACAGTCCATAACCCCAATAAAACCGAATACACAATTACGCTTCTTCTTTTTGTTGCTGAATATAACAAGCAAACAAGATATTAGGGTTTTAATTAATGAGCTTTAGATATGCTGGTTGAAAGACGTAATCAGCATACAGAGCCAGTCTAGCTATTTCTACTCTCAAGGCCAAACTAAGCTTACTGGCTGCCTGCAGGAGTTTCATATTTTCAGTAAACGCTATACTCAGAGAGAATCACAAGTGTGCAACAGTTCAAGTACTGCTTTCAGTCATTTCCTGTCCTTTAGAGCAATCCCGAACATCTAGAGTTATTTCTGCAGGTGGTTGACTCCACCATGCAGAAGCATCGTCTCTTATTGATAAAAAAAAAATGACAGTACACAGAATTTAACAAATGTCATCATTCTGACCTGCATGCACATTTTTGATGTCCTCACATTTAGTACCCAGTTAATCACCTATTTCGTTGAACTATATGAACTATATACTTTTCTTGGTAAAACATTTGAGGCAAATTGAAGCAATGCTGTGAGATCACACCTGCTGATTTTGGGCTGGTTCCTGTGGTTGCTTCTTCATTCCGGATGGGAGTTGTGTCGATTCACCTCTTGGCTTGAATAAAATACCGGCACAACTGCGGTGGTTATAGAAAGAGATATCACTGAAACCACAAAAGCCGCTTTGAATGTGACAAAAACAATGGCTGGATTTTTCATCAGCAGTAATATCACAGCACTAAGCTGGTATTGGGCCTTCAGCAGTGGTAATTGCCCTGTTAATGGCATGTTGTGTCTAAAATGTCACATGGTGGCAGGTCATCGGTCTGGCGTGCACAGCTGCTGACTTGCATGTGAGAATAAAGACGCTCGGAGTAGAGAGAGAGTCATTATGCATCTCCTCGTGGAAGAAGCGATTCCTGTGTCACTATAACAACTGCGGAAGAGTTGCAGGGTTAAGATGAGTCAATCATCAGCCTCTCTGCCATTAATCCTGTCTGTAAGAGTGACAGATAGCAACACAGATGAGAGGAGAGCGTGGTGGGAATATAAAGGGGAACTTAAATAAGGAAAGCTAGAGGAAGGCCGGATCTAAATGAGGTTAGAGGGTCAAATCACACAGTGGGGGTTACCCCGTTTAGGGTGACACCAGTGGGATACATTACCAATGAGTTTTCCCATAGACTAGTCTTGTGCATGAGTCCCCTTCATTCCCCCCCAACCCCAGAGTGGTAATCTGTTAAAGGATGAGGCAGCCGTCTTCTATCTATGACTTGCTTTTCTGGCTGATTGCATCAACAGGCTGTCATTGTTTCAAGAGGCTTGTCTCCTTCAGGGCATCTGACGGGAGAGAAAAGAAAAATCCCCATCTTCCCTTCATTTGTCTCCATCATCCCTTAAAAGTATAGTTTGACCTTTTGGGTCGCGTTCTTGCCAAGAGTTAGATGAGACAATTGATACTGCTCTCATCTCTGTGCTCTAAATAGGCTATCTATAGCCAGCAGCCAGTTAACTTAGCACATGCTCGGCTTAATTGTTAATCCCTTTTCATCTTTGTTGGATATAATGGGTGTAGGTTAAAGTTTAATTAATGCTGAGGTATTTTGAAATACACTGAATTGCTTTCCAGCAGAGAATAAATAGGCTACAGCCAGGAGCTAGCTAGCTAAATTTAGCATTCAGACTGAAAACAAAGAGTAAGAGCTAGCATCGCTCTGTTTGGCAATGACAAAATCTGTTATTACCTTTTCATCTGTGTTGGATCAGTGTAAGTCAGTGGGCTGAGGTTTAATAAATAGTTCAGCATTTTGGAAAATACACTAATGCTTCCCTGCTGAGAGATGAGAAGTCTGATAGCCTACCACTTCCATGTTCTTCCATTAAATATATTTAGGATAAGCTGCAGCCTAGCTTAGTTAGCGTCAAGACTGAAAACTTAAAGAGGGAAAAGAGCTAGCCTGGCTCTGTCCAACACTGACAACATCTGCATACTATTGACTCTAAAGCGCATTATTTAACGCATTATGTATCATTTAATTTCCGTGAAAAGTTGCAGCTCATAGTGCTAATGATGCTGTTTATTCGACTTCACTCAACTGATTTAGACTTATTTTTATCGTTAGCTTAGACATTACCCTGTGATAAAGCCACAAGCTTAGACAGAAAATAATGTATGAAGATGCATGATAAATAATAAAATCCAAGCAGAGCATCTTTGGGCTGTCTCATGTTTATTTCAGACTTGCGGCAGTAAAAAGGTTGACGTGTCGGTTCCTCAACAGCCTGAGTTCACTGCAGTTGCAGCCTGTTTCATGGAGGCGAGTCAGACTGTGGGAGGAGAGACGAGAGGAGACAGAGTAAAAGAAAACCAGCTGGGAGGAAGAGCTTATGAATGAGAAACAGGAAGAATGGATTGAGACAGAGTTGGAGGAAGAAAGACAGGAAAATAAGCATCTGTACGAGATGTAAATATTGAGCCGGTATGGTGACAGAAGCTTGACAGAAACAGCCAACGTCTGAGGACACTCACTCAATCACACACACACACACACACAGATGGAGAGGAAGAGGAACGTTAACAATGAAATTCATGTCTCTCTCAATTTGTGTATGTTTTTGCCTGATGTATCAGCCTCTCCTGTGCAGGTCTGTTAACGTATACTGATGGAGAAATTCCAAGTTATGCAGAAAAATTAGGAAATTGGTAAATGTCAAACAAAAGTTTCCATGATATCCTACTTCATCTAAAGTCAAAAGGGTCATTCAGGAAAGGCACATATGGATTTTATTACCGTCTTAACATTCGTCTTTGTGTTCCCTCTTATCTCTGAGAGGATCTCTGTCTAAACCTTTAAAGTGGTCTGGTTTTGTAGAGTGTCTCTGTCAGACTAAATGTTTTACGACCTCTGAGCTACTTTTCCATCTCCACTGTTTCCCGCAGCCTTTACTGTCCTGTATTTTTCAACCATTGCTCCACCATATTGCTGTTGCTGGAGATTGAATGTCTGGCGCTACATGTAATCTCCAAAAATTGTCTCTGAGTTTGTGCCGTCTTCCACCAGGCAGCTGTTGGCCCCCGGATATCAGGAAATATGGTACACTCCCGATGGAGGCCGCAAGTCGTCGTCTCCCGCCAGCACTGTAAGTCTGTTGGACAGTTTGATGTTCTTAAACTGCAGTGGGGAGTTATAAATGATCATAAAAGAGAAATAAATATCAATCCTTCTGTATAACGGGCTGAAAAATAACAGTGTGGACATAAAGTTCTACATTTTTTTGCTCTCATAACAAGGTCCTCTGGTTGAATGACAGCCTCTGTTATCGCTGCCTCCCTACATGGAGCGCTGCATGTTGAGCTTTAATTGTTTTTGTCTTCCAGGGAAACTGTTTCTACCACGGGGAGATTCAAGGCATCGAGGGCTCCAGTGTGGCTGTCAGCACGTGCTCAGGACTCAGGTATGTCAAACAAACATGTTGTATTCATAGGTTTCTACTGAGAGGACTTTTCTATTTCATCTCTTAAAAAGGAGTGAAGAGTTGTCCATAGTTTTCCATACATACACAAAAGCAGAGAGTTGGCGCTGATTGAATCACGTCGGGATGATGTTTGTGATCGATCTTATTAAAAATTGTGTTTGCAACACGCAACACACATTAGCCTCATTATGGCTAATTTTACAGCCTCGGTTTATTTGTTTTCAAGCTGACACGCTCATTTTGGGCCAGCAGAACAAAATTAATGGATGCACAGCAATTTCCTCAGTGTTCTCTGAGTCGTTGATAGAATACCCAGGCGGCTACATTATAGTACACATAATGTACTGTTGTTCAATTGTTGTGTCTTGCCAAAGAGACGAGGAAATGTGTCCACATGTTGAACCATTTTTACTGCTTTGAACATCACCCCTCTCCTGTTTTTATAGTTTAAATGAAACCTGGTTACACTTATACCTAACTAAGACATCCTTTTATCTACAAGAAATGGAGCTGATGATCACCTTCCCTGACTACAGAAAAAATCTTTATCCTTTATACACAGCGTTTAAGGTTATTGCAGAAATGTGATGTAATACAAGTGCACTCTTTGCCCTCAAATAGTCCCATTTTCCATGTCGCGGAGTCATTCCTCCAACTAGGGTGTGTTTGTGAGGTTTTAAGTCGTGTTGTGGAAACAACATGGGCGCAACAAAGTAGATGTGCCATATTTTATTGCCATGAGTGTTTATAGGAGACCTATTAAGTTTACATTTCCCTTTCTTTCAATGTTTTCTTCTTTCTGTTCTTGTGCATGTAGACAATCTTGAAAGATAAAAAGGTCCATGGCTCCTGAAATGCCTTGTTTATGTCGTACAGCTAGTTTGGAGCTTAAGATCTGATTCAACACCGCTGTTCTGTTGTTGTTAGCAGTGCTGGCTCAGGCATGTGTGAGCTGACCAATCAGACTGACTTGTTATCAGGTTTTATGCTAATAAATACCATTTCTAACTTATCTAGTTTACTCTACATGGACAGCAACGAATGGCTGCATACTTTTTTACATGGGAGCAAACCATGTATGTGCATTATGTTAATTAGTTAAACATGTTCTAACCATCGGCCAAACTGGAGGAGTCATTCACATTAATTTTCCCAGTTGGGTTTTTATTCTCAAAATTATTCCGACACCACGTGAATGTACTAAGACTGTGCAAATGTAAGATATTCGGGATATTTTTACAAACAGAATATATTCTGCCAGTATCATTGAATCACACGTTACAAGCTGAAATGCCATTGTGTGGATTTTGAATCCTAAATCAACATGCTGGGTTTTTCACAGTAGATGCCGACAGTCATAAAATGCTTAAGAGCTCTTCTAGAGAATCCAGATGTTTTAGATGAATGGAAGTTGTAAGCACAGCTTGCACAACAATTTATCCTGGGATTAAACTGTAGCTCAGTAGAAAATGTGGCAGGAAACAGTTGTGTGTAGTGTCTTGTGCTGTCCAGCAGGTTAGTAGGTCACTGAGTACAGCTCAGTATGGAGATCCTGTGTTGTCTTCCTGCTGTGGATCCAGGGCAGCTGATCTTTCCTATAGAGACAATCAGAGAGGAGAGGCCGGCAGCGGAGGAGGAACTGGCGAGCACTGACAGAAATCGCAGCCATATGTGTGTTTTTGTGGTTTGAATTTGAGGACGGGTGAATGAATACATCTTTCTACTAATGTAGATTCTCTGGAGAAATGCAAAGCAGCATAGAGGGACGCTGACATGTGGGCGTTCGACCTCTCCAGATGTTTTCTACAGCTGTTTGACCTGCTGCTGTGTGCACGCTCATGAGTTTGTGTATAGATGTGTTCATTCTTGAGTGGTTTTGTGAAGGGGCCAGAGGATTGTGTATCACCCAGCTGATCTTCATTTATAAAGGACAGTAAATCACCTGAGACACTTCCTCTGTTCCACCCATCCATAAAACAAATATTTATGTCTGATGTGCAACCATATGGTTTTATCACGCTTCAAGACTACTATTAGAAATGGCTTTAAGCTTGGAAAAGGCGCACACTTTACGATATTGGCTCAAAAACAATGACTTCCACATAAACAGACAGCAGCTTCATAAATCCACATTGATTTCCTCAAGCTATGATTGGATGGAACCATCAGCGGTGTCTTGTTTCCCCAGGGGACTGATTTCCCTTAACACAAGCGTAAGCTACCTGATAGAGCCTCTTCCGGCTTCTGCGGACGTGCAGCAGCACGCCGTGTTCAGAGCCGAGAGTCTCCGTCTACCCGGAGGTAGCTGCCTGCATCACCACGGCAACAAGGAGCACGAGGAGGGGCTTAACGGCTTCATCCATGGGATGATGTCACCACGGAGCAGGAGGGTGAGTTTGGACAGGACTAACATCGGTCACTTGCCTGTAGTACTCTTTTTTTAAAATGCAGGAGTCCTCCCACATTTTCTGTCTCAAACTCTTCTGTCTTCATTTTTAGGAAAAAAGGGACCTGAGCAAAAATATGAAGTATGTGGAGCTGCTGATAGTGGCAGACAAGGCCGAGGTAAAGACACAGATGTGGATGTGGACATACGTGGTTACTTTATAAGCGGACAGAAACCATTAAATGTGGGTGTGCAGGATGTAGCTTTGTGTGTTAAAATTATACATTTTGCATATTGGCCTTTTTAAAGCTAGTCAAATTCAAACTGATTTGGCACTGAATCACATCCTGTTTTTCATCTTAAGTGTGAAGTTTGAGGTTTAGAAAGCCGTATTAAGAAACGTGGGTGTGTCTATTTAGAGTGTAAAAGTGCGGTTTATGTCGTTTGCAGTTTGACAAACATGGGAGTAGTCTCGACAAGACAAAACTGAAACTACTGGAAGCGGCCAACTTAGTCGACAAGGTAACATTAAGCGTGAAAACCACAAACAGACACTCGCGCTTTGTATTTAGGTGTGACAAGTCTAATTCCTTGTCTGTCACTCTCTCTTCCCCTCCCACAGTACTACAAGCCTCTGAACATCCGTGTGGCCTTAATCGGTCTGGAGGTGTGGACCAGCGGGGACATGATCAGCGTCTCAGACAACCCTCACGGCACTTTGGCGGCGTTCCTGTCCTGGAGACGCAAACAGCTCCACGCGCTCCCCAACGACAACGCTCAGCTCATCACGTCAGTCACTCCTCCTTCACTTTGTCTCTAACACTAGTCTCCCCCCCCCTATATCCTCTAAGCCTCTGGTCCCCATGGGGTAGAGCCCTTAAGTGATTTCATCTACTTTGTGTGAGACAATAACCATCACCAGTTGTTGTATGCCAGTGAGCCGTTGTCCAGCTGGAACTAATCACCGGTGGCGTTTTGTGTCTCCAGGGGGAAGGGGTTCCAGGGCACCACCATCGGGCTGGCCCCTCTTAAAGCCATGTGCTCCGACTATCAGTCTGGCGGAGTGAACACGGTGAGAGACATGAGTCTAGACAAACACGAATCCTCTACATGCACTTGAGTGGAAATGAAAACGCAACTCACATGTAAAAAAAGTACGATGGCGTTTGAGTTCCTGATATTTCAGTGGAATGCCAGCCTGTCCTCCCAGAAGTTAATTTGACATAATATATATTTTTACCCATCCACCTAAAACATCAAATTCCTACAGATCTTGAGCTCTCTTTGACTCCTCTGTTGAACCAGGACCACTCGGAATCAGCGGTGGGCGTAGCTGCCACCATGGCACACGAGATGGGCCACAACTTCGGTATGAGCCACGACAGTACAGGCTGCTGCCAGGCGAGGGCCGAGGACGGAGGCTGCATCATGGCTGCTGCTACTGGGTACGAAACAGACCTCACTGTGAAATTTTCCCAGCTGATTACTTGCTTCAAGACAGTTATTTTTTTTGTATTTCAGGTTTTCTGTGATTTTCTGTTTAAATACCCAAATTACATGTGCACCTCCCACATGATGAACAGTGCTGTTTTTTTGCTATTTTGCCTCACAGAGAAAGCAAGATGGACATGTGCAAAGCCGTGCAGGCTGAGCTGAGTGTGCATAGTCATTCAATCATGAATGAAATCATATCTCTGAGCAAAGATTTACTGCTTAATTATAGCTTGAAATGTCTTTTTGGCTGTGTTAAACGAAAAAAAGAAATGTGAGGGAAGCAAAATTGGCCGTGCATGACAAAACGATATTTTCACCTCTAAAACTAGACACTTCTTATTAACTGCATTCCTGCTTTTCCTCACCGCAACCCAGGCACCCATTTCCGCGCGTGTTTAACGACTGTAACCTGAAGGAGCTGAAGAGCTACCTGAGCTCTGGAGGAGGAAAGTGTCTCTTCAACATGCCAAACACCAGAGCCATGTACGGAGGGCAGCGCTGCGGCAACGGTTACCTGGAGGACGGAGAGGAATGCGACTGTGGGGAAGAAGAGGTCCGTGTGTGTTGTGTCCCTTCGTTGTTGCAGTGCATATTCTCCCTTTATGTTCTGGCCAAGACTCACGGCTCTGCTCTCTGGTGTGTGTGTTGTGTAGGAGTGCACCAGTCCCTGCTGTAATGCCAACAACTGCACCCTGAAAGCTGGCGCCGAGTGTGCTCATGGCGTCTGCTGTGAGAACTGCAAGGTACTGTCATCTAATCAAAGAGAGCCGCAGAAACAATGTCTCTTCGTCTCAGTTTTTTCCCTCCTGAACTTCTCCTTTCTCTTCTTCTCTCTCTGTCCAGTTGAAGAGTCCGGGTGTACTGTGTCGTGCTCCCTCGGGGTCATGTGACCTGCCAGAGTATTGCGATGGGAAGGCGGAGTCCTGTCCTGCTAATTTCTATTTAGTGGATGGCACGTCGTGTGCAGGCGGGCAGGCGTACTGTTACACCGGCATGTGTCTGACCCTGGAGCAGCAGTGTCGGTCCCTCTGGGGACGAGGTGGGTAAACTGCATGTTTATAATGTATAAATCTGATGTTCAAACATGGGATATAGCCTCCATTTTGATCACGCAATTACATATTTTCACAATCATGCACACTTCATCAATGAATTCACTTTGGTCTAGTCTTTATAAAAGGAGCTCCCTGTTCTTCTTCTGATTTTCAATGCACAATCACATCAGTCAGAAAGGCTTTGATAACTATAATGTCACACTGGTTTTAAAGCAGTTAAACATCCGGTGGGTGTTGGAGCAGAGAGGCTGGGCAGAGTTAGAGATGAGCCCTCAGTGGGTCACAGGATTAGGAACTGTTATTGGACAGTGTCCATGTTCACGTTGTGACAGAGCCTCCCTGGAGGGCCTTTGTAGTATCACAGAAGCCACACAGAACAGTAAGGGACGCCATCTGGTCTCCGTCAGGTGGTCTCATAACACACTGTGCGTGTGTGTGTGTCATTGTGTGTGTCTCTGTGGCCGTACTGATGTGTTTCCTGTACATTATCTTCTTTGACCCGCAGAAGGCCGCGCGGCCCCTGATCTGTGTTTTAAGAAGGTGAACGAGGCTGGAGACATGTACGGGAACTGTGGCAAAGATCTGTTTGGGAAGTACAGGAGCTGCAAGGACAGGTGAAGATCGAAAACATTCAAGTTCATATACTCCAACGGATCTACGCACTCTAAACAACCTGATGATACCATTTTTTGTTATCTCTGCCAGGGATGCCAAGTGCGGGAAAATCCAGTGTTTAGCTTCAGCCTCTAAGCCCATTGAGAACAACGCTGTCCGCATAGAAACCACTGTCAGCGTGGGCAACAAGAAGATCCAGTGTATGGGAACACATGTGTACAAGGCTGGGCAGGGGGACGAGGAGACACAGGGGGACACTCTGGACCCAGGCCTGGTCATGACGGGCACCAAGTGTGGCGCTGACTCGGTGAGACACGCACAGATATGACAATATATTAAAAGGAACTGATTATTGCATGCTTTAGATCTTTGTGTGTCTTTTACCTGTCAGAAGTTCTACCACTTATGGGAAGAAGGACTCAGTCCCTTAAACAGTTCTCTGACTTTCCTCCTCAAACCCCTCCTTCTCTCAACAGATTTGCTTTAATGGAGAATGCCGCAATGCATCTTTCCTCAGGGCTGATGAGTGCAACGCCAAGTGCCATGGACACGGGGTAAGTTTCTCTGTGCGTGAGGACGGATGCTGAGGAGATGGATTTGGCTGCCAGCCCACTTTTATGGAAAGATGGCAAACTTGGCAGTGGCGCAAAAAGTATTCAGACCTTTTGCTTAATTAAAAGTAGCAGTACAGCACAGTAAAAAGTACCGCAGTACAAATGAAAGTCATGCCTTCGAAATCTAACTTTAACTGGCAATAGACGGAGAAGATTTTGCTTGAACTTGTCATTGTGAAGTTAAAGTTATTTGCACAATGTAATGTCTATAGCATAAAGACACCATTCATGTTTAGATTGGTTCCATAAACCTCACTTGCACCACGCAGTCTTGTCTGCCACCGGTCTTTAAGTCTCCCTGGAAATTGATGTAGGCTGGCAGCCTGGCACCATATTTATCTGCCTTCATGTCCTCATTAGAGACTAGATGAATGAATAAACTCACATGGGGTGGGGTTGTCTGTTCCACTTCACATAGAGGTACTTAAGTGTTATTAGAAAAAAGTACGTAAATTATCAAAAGTGAGAGCGTTCACGATGCAGCAGGGTCCCTATCTGTTATTTCTGTGAAGTTACTACAGCTGTCACGTAAGTTGACTCTATGTAGAATGAATCCTAAGATGTTATTCACGTTAGTATAATGAATATGAACCTTTACATTATAAATTTAGTCTGTAATTTGTTCTTTCACCAGCTGTGTAACAACAATCATAACTGCCACTGTGACGCGGGCTGGGCTCCTCCTCTGTGTGACCAGAGAGGCTCAGGGGGCAGCGTGGACAGCGGACCTGTCATCAGTCAAAGTGAGACAGCTGTGATTTCCTTAAACTGACAATTTCTAGTTAATAGTTTTTGTAATTATGCACATTTCTGACTCTTGACTTTTTTCTGTCTTCCAGTAGGCAATTTCCTCCTCCTCCTGCTGGTCGTCCCACTGGTTCTCTTTGTGGTTTTTGCTGTCGGCCTGTGGTGCTACTACAGACATAAACTCCGCCCAGTGAAAACATCCGCCCCACCTCCAGTACCGATGTATGTAATTCTGACGAGTTAAAGGGGCCAAATTTTACAAACTGAGACTCCCTGTCCTCTTCGATTATGAAACTGTTCTGGTTGTTGACAAATCTATGGAGAAATGCACAAAGCCAGTTTTCAGAAACTGTGTGTTCATATGAGCCGTCAGGATTTCTGTTCAGTTGTGATGTCACTGTCAAAAACAGCAACTGAGCTGATGCAGACACACAACTGACGGTGCCTGCTCATGCCTTTGACCAATTGGAGCAGACTGGGCTTATCAGAAGGCAGACTTTAAGGAGACAGGCACTCAGATAGAGGGTGGATATAGGAATGGACAATATGAGAAAAAAGAAAGTGTTCCTTGAACATTAGAGGAAACCCAAAATAAAAGTATTAACCCTCAAAATACACAGAATGTGAGATGCTGTATTTAAATACCAGCTGATGTTATGCTTTTGCTTTAGTCTCAGTGTATGTTATATGGATGGACCCATGAATGATGAGTACGTACTTTTGGATTTGTGTTTTACACCTCAGTGTTTCAGTCCCCGTCGAGGACAAACCTCTGTCTGCCGACAGTCAGGTGAACGGTCATGCCAACCCAACCTTCTTGCTAAAGAAACAGGACTCCAGTCACCTGGTAAGAAAGCTCTTCATTAACCAGAGAGTGCTGTAAATCTTTATTGTTTTTGTAATGTTAGACCAAGCCACTGAACTTTGTAATGGTTGCATTCTCGCCCAGGGTAAATCCTCTCCTCGTCCAAGCCCGTCTTGCCCGACCCGGTCCAGACATGCCATTGTGCGTCCAGCAGTGAAGCCTCCTCCCGTACCTGCATATGCTGCAGAGCATAAAAGGCAGATGGCCCATCCACAGGCGCAGCCTGCAGCCTTTCCTCAGAGACAATACTCTCCTCAGGCAAACACCTTTAAATCTGAGCAGAGACGAAACCAGGCTCCCCCACCGCCCTCAGGACCCCCACCTTCACTTTTACTGGACACCAAAACACAGTTGCATAGTTCAACAGGACACAAACCCCTGCCAGACCCTCCAAACAGACCTCCACCGCCTTGTCCCGTAAAGCCATCAGTGGTGAATATCTTTTGTGTGTTTTCAAGTTAAAAAAAAGTTAAGTTTTAGTGAACTCAAGGTAAAATTACTTGATTTTTTTGTAGGAACAACAACAAATGAAAGGCCTGCTGGTGACAACTAACGCCCTGCAAAGAGGAAAAGCTGCTTTGGCTCCATCTGCTGGACAGAAAAGGCCAAACAGGTCATTCATCTGCTGGTTATTTTGAATTTCAATGATTTCAAATTCCTTATTAACTTCTCTTCTTTCTTTTTTTCCTTTGCTTCTTTTAGATCCTAAGAGCTCAGGGAAATGTTGAAGAACACCACCTGCATTCAGTAATGGACTGCCTCAAATGTATTTTTATTAGCAGCTTTAAAAAGTAAAGGTGGCACTGTAGGAGATGATAAATACTTGACACTCTATGGATTACAATGTCTCGAAGGGTCGAATTATAGTACATATCACAATGAGTAAAACTTAAGTCTTCAAGGCTTAATACATGTTTGGTAAACAACTTGAAACAGCACGAGCTGTGAATTTATGAACTTCATCTTTTGTTTTCATTGTTATTATTGTCCCAAAGGTTAATAGAAATGTGAAATTGTTCCATGTGCGCAGCAGTGTTGAAGCACTGTTGCAGGAGTATTTATTCACAAAGAAAAATGAATGTTTACAATGTAGTCTATGTACTAAACTTGGTGTCTTCTGAAGAGCATCAGCTGTAAAGGAATGTCTTATATTAAGAAAAGATGTCAGTAATGAAGTGCTTACGCTGCGTATGTGTGAATATGGAAGGGGGTCTACCTGGACTGGAAGCCCTTCATGCATGCTGTAAGTATATGCTTATGATGAGAGCTACATGTATAATACATAGCAGGGAATGGTAGGGATTTTTCTGTTGTTTATTACTTGTTTTGTTTAGTCATTTTATATTGGTTTTGGTTTTGCCAACCAAGTCTAACCACAATGCGTTGTCATGTCTCTGACAATCAGTGAGTTGTCTTTTCAAATCATTTCAAGAAAGAGAATAAATCCAATGTCTCAAAATTGCAGCAAAAATGTGAATATTTGACGGCTCAGTGGGAGTTTCCTCGTGACCAAAATGCTATAATGCTACTCCTCTATCAGAGAGGGCTGTGTCATGTGACTGCAGGTTTTGTAACAGTGATCACTTCGGCATTACTGTAAGATACCGTTGGAAATCATGCTCCATTTGACTGCTGAGGGGATGACCTGTTTTTTTCTGTAATATGGAAATACAGTCTGTCAAGCTGCCATGTTTTACCTTCTAATCACACCTATGCAAACCCTGGCACAGTGCGACACTGTGTCTTCAGCTGGAATTCAAATAAACACGGAAAAAAATTTTAAAAATATGTTTTAACTGGTTGTGTTTTGTGATCTTGTTCCCACTCACACAGCTCACTGTTCAATAAAGCTGCTACAGAACGTGCTTTTCATTAAAACATTCTTTTCTCTGAGATGTAAAAGTATGTTAAATGGGAAAGAAGAATGATGTCTATTCATTATAAATGACTGTCATGGAGCTGCACGGTGTAACACTGGAATTTGTATGTTTTCAACAGTCATTATGTTAGGAACCTGAACCTTTTCCCCACATTTAGTCAATACTGGATCAACTTGTTGGAAAAGACTGAATGTATTGGAAAATCATCTGAATTTTAGTTTAATTCATTTCTTAAAAATGACACCAACATAACATGATATTGATGTTAAGGTTAGTGTGTTAGTGAACAATGGCTTATTAGCACAAGAAGCAGGAATAGATATTAGCAACATTAGCATTTATTTGGAGTGCCATTCTCTGTCCATTGTTTAACAACTGAAGAAAAATATCTTTTTACATTAAATTACCCATTTTTCACCAGCTACTCATTAACTTTTTCCTGTCTGTAGATTTTATCTTGCGAACCCACTCATGTCTAAACCCACCATACTTAAAACCGCATCCGACCTGTTTTCATTCAGATTATGCGGGTATCTGAACCCGTGCAGGATTCTGCTATAAGCCAAACAGGTTGTGTTATAGCTGTGCTCAATTGTTGGTTTGTTGGTTTGTCAGCAGGATTACAGGGACCAAATAATAATAATAATAATAATAATAATAATAATAATAAATATGACTGATCTCGATGAAAGAAATCAGTCATATTTAACTGGCTGGCATGTATGAGTGAATAACAATTTGTGTAGATCGACATACAAATCTGAATGTTTTATGAGTTTTGTATTAAGCTTGATTCAATTAAAGGGGACTGTTGGGCCTTGGCAGAGATATGCGCTCTAATAAGTGCCATTCTAGTTCTGTGTGGGTCATTCACCACAAGCCACACACTTTATGTGGTTGTTTCATCCATTGTGAATCCAACCATCAACTTACTGATCTACTTTAAATTATCTTAATGAGCAAAACTGATAATGTGGTGAGCATTTGTTGATGATCAGGTCATTCTCCCCACTCAGATGATGTGATTTATGGCATCACCTCCTTTTAGAGCCGCAGTGATAACTGATCAGTCCATTAATAGTAAAATATTACTTCCGTTTGATCAGTTTGAGTATGTTCTTTAAGAATAAATCAGAATTCTCTGGTTCCACCTTCTTAAATGTAAAATATGTTCTAGTTTCTTGAGGACGCCATCTTGGGTTTTTGGGAAGACTGACACTTACCAGACAGTTTCTAGAAGAGGCCTTTGATGTCAGTGCACATCCCTCTGCTTTTGAAAGGCCCAAATCGATAGTGTATAGGTTTAAATGACACCCCCTCTTAGCACCGCTGGAAATGCTGAAAGGTGCCTGCCCTTTAGTTCTCCACATCCTTCACTGAGATGAAAGCTGTCTGATTTATTCTAATCAAAAGACTGCTAAATACCAAGGTCAGACCCCCTGAACCAACCTTCCCCAAACACAAAGATAACCACACACACACTCACACACACCATGGCTGGCTTGCTGCGGACTGAGGATCCAGGTGATCTTCCACAGGACCAAAGGGAGGGGAAGGTAGCTGTGACTCAGAGGGAGACGCAGTAGTGGCAGCCAACAGTTTTAGCATGTGGCTTAATTGCAGCCTCTCCTGCTGAGCATAATTAGTGTTCGCTGGCATGTCACTTCCTGCGGAGTTTCATTTATTAGAAATGATGATTGGCTGAGGGATAAAACGCTGGGGTGACACCCCCGCCTCCCCTCACAGCAGGAGGGGGAGCATCTAGGAGGGCAGTTAGGAGAGGTTCTCACCTGCTGAATGCTCCCCTGCTTTGTGTAATGACCCAATTAAGCCTAAGTTGTTTTTCCACTCGCAATGTGAATTATCACACTCAAATTTGACACCAATTGATTTCTCTCAATCAATCACTGCTCTCCCAGATGTTTCATCCTGAAATCCATTATCACCTCTTCATTATTACTCTGCATTTTTAGAAGTCCTTTTCTTATTGGCTATGCAGCATAAATAACTACACAATAATTTTATTTTACAACAAGAGAAAAACTAAATTCCAGTTGTACATTTTGCATCTTAAGTAAGTTGTCAGTTTGTTATAAGGGCCGCAGGCAGCAGCAGCTTGTGAAATTAGGTGTTGCAACTTGCCTCTGATGCAG
The DNA here is from genome assembly GCA_030272975.1 of Sparidentex hasta. Taxonomy (NCBI): domain Eukaryota; kingdom Metazoa; phylum Chordata; class Actinopteri; order Spariformes; family Sparidae; genus Sparidentex; species Sparidentex hasta. The sequence goes on from JARJLU010011104.1 coordinate 17,971, forward strand.
AAAGTCGTTTGTCACACTTTGACCTAATGAGGTCGAACTGGAAAAATGCCTCATCACCCTGCACACCTGCATGGATGTTTACAATAATTCTGCAAATTACACTCAGCTTGTGTCTGTGCAGAGTCATGCCGAGAGTGATATGAGCTCACAAAACTACATCGCCTGAATGAATATATATCAGTCCCTATTTGCAGTTTACTTTCCACAGATGCACAGATTGTTTTACAGTGTCTGAGTTCTAAGTGTAAGATGTGTGCATGGTATAGTGCTGTGAAAAGTTGCAATATGTAAGAATTGGCTACCTATTGAATTTATAGCCCCAACAAATGAAGGCAGCAAATCACCAGAGTAACTGTTAACGGCTGTTCACTCTATTGCATGACTGAAGCTACTGTTAGCTTCTCAGCTCAGTTAGCTCTGTGGCTAGCCCGATTTCCTGGAGAGTGTTTTGTGGGAGTGGTTGAGCACTGTTAACACAGGACCTCTGGAGCAGTGAGGATTCAAGCTTGGGTCTAGCTAGTTAGCATACTAGATATTTCTGCAACGCATTTCTAAGATGTCTTACTTAATATCATTGTTGTTTCTTCCGATTCAGTCAATAATGAATTTTTTTAATAAAAAAGATTTTTACATATTGCGCTTTTTAAATATCATGTAATATAGGGTGAGACTGAGATGTAGTGTCCATAGCAGTACCTTTGGTAGATTTATGACATTGTACCTTCCAGTAATGGCACAAAATGATGGTCACTGTTATAATCAGTACTGTAGTTATTTATATTTATGGCAGTAACAGTATGTGAGTATTTAGGACACAGCCAGTGTGTAGGTTTTCCTGCCCATACATGTGCAACTAAAGTATGAGGAATGTGAGGAAGATGTCACTGTCTCATTATCAGGCACAGTATTTGTAACATAGATGAGAAGGGAATTCAAAATGTTTGCTAACTGACTAAATTCAAACAGTCTGTATGCACACCATTATTCCATGTTGCATTGTATTGGGTAACCAGATGATATCATTAGGAAATTGATACACTCTTTCTGGCTTTTATTGTGGTAGAATGTGATATTGTTGTGTTTCTCAGAAACCAAAAAAAAGAAGATACTTTTGTTTTTAAATAAAAGTATTTATTCTAGTGCCAATAAACGCCAATTTATTATTAAAAATACTCATTTTGTGATTTCCCTTTTTTTCTAAAAGTATATGATATTAATCTATAAATCTAAAAACAAAAGATTATTGCACCACTTAACAAATGTATTTCTCAGAATATTGTTGTGTAATGTGACAACACTGGCTATTATGTTGTTTTGTTGTGTTCCCCTGTAAACCTATCTTGTTTACTGCATTGCTGCTCTTTTACTAATAAAGTTTTTTGGGGGTTTTTTGGGTTTTTTTTAAAGTTGACATTAAAATGTTGCAAGGCACTGCTGTCTTGAGGCGACCAAGGCTAACGACAATTAAACTCGCAAGAGGCTAACTTATTGTAGGTAATGCAACAATAAAGAAAAAATGGGTCTTCAGGAGTTATCAGCATTTTGCTCTGAAATATAAAGTTGCAGAGAAAACCTCTATACAACCAAAATTATAATATTTTAATTAATTTCAACTTCCTTTGCCTCCATCAGTTTCCACTCGTTAACTTCCGCTCCGGAAGTGGTGGACACCACAGGAGGACATTCATATCGACTCATCTCGCCAACACGGTAAACTGCTCACGTTTGAAGGCAACGACATTGTGTTTTGTCTATGTGAAGTTTCACTGTCAGTGTGATCCAGGATAGACAATTTCCATGGCGGACAATTTCACTTGTCAAAGCAGACTCTTGGACGTTTATGACGGCTTCATTCCATTTATGTGAGCGTGTTTAATGCTTCTGGTGCTGCGCATGCTCACTCACTTGGAACATAATGGAATGGAGCCATCGTGAACGTCATTAGACGCACCTGTGAAAAGAGTCTGTTGCAGTGGGATTGATGTCCCTTTATACAGTCGTATCAACATTTCATTTTACTATAATACTTTGCCTCTCTTCTACACTCACCTACTAGACATGAATATGAAGATTTATTGTCAAGATGTGTGACCAAAGGAATTACACTGAACAAAAACGTAATCGCAACACTTTTTTTTTTGCTCCCATTTTTTGAGCTGAACTCAAAGATCTAAATCTATTTCTATGTACACAGGAGATCCATTTCTCTCAAATATTGTTCACAAATCTGTCTAAATATGTGTTAGTGAGCTCTTCTCCTTTGCTGAGATAATCCCTCCCACCTCACAGGTGTGGCATATCAAGATGCTGATTAGACGGCATGATTAATGCACTGGTGAGCCTTAGGCTGGCCACAATAAAAGGTCACTGTGAAATGTGCAGTTTTGCTTTATTGGGGGCGGTCAGAAAACCTGTCAGTGTCCAGTGTGACCACCATTTGCCTCACATCTCCTTCACATAGAGTTGATCAGGTTGGGGATTGTGACCTGTGGACTGTTGGTCCACTCCTCTTCAATGGCTATGCGAAGTTGCTGGATATTGGCAGGAACTGGAACACACTGACGTATATGTATCGTATACATGTCGTATCCAGATCATCCCAAACATTCTCAATGGGTGACATGTCTAATTATTATCAGTATATGATGCTAATTAGTACGTGGTTGGTACTGCATATACGTAGTATGTGGCGTTGTTGTGAATGAGCAGGGGAGATGTCAGTCAGTCAGCTTTGACACATTCCTGGTCTCATCTGGGAGAACACTTGGGCTGGTGTTCCAAATGTATGTAGGAGCTTTAAACCCCATCCTTTATGTTTTAAATAGAAGATGGCCTGGCCCCAGATTGCACCATAGCATGCCAGGGATTTGAAGCTTCAGGCCTTTCTACTGAAATGGGATGAAAATCCTACAACTGCAGATTTACTGACTCATTTACCAGAGTAAATGCCTTAGCCAGAGGGGTCAACCAGTCACAAATGGATATAATGGTCCCATAATGTATTTAAAGAAAATTATGTTAACAGTCACTGTTTTTGTGTTTCACTGTACAATAACCCTTTAATAATATAAAATAATAGCTGTGTTTATGTAGTGAAGGTTACAATTTCAGTCCAAAAATTAGTTCATAGCAGTTTGCCTGCAGTGTTTATGGTCGGGTCAGTACCTCCGGGACTGCTGGTGGGTTATATAGTTAAGTAAGTGTTGCTCTGATTGAGGCACTTGCCTCTGGCAATAAAAGGTCGACATGAATGATTAATGAGAGGAAAATGTCATAAAGAGGAGGCGGAGGGGGCAAAGAAAGGTGTAAGGTAACTGTGGTGCTTACATTTTCCTCTGCTCCCTTCTGAATATATTAGATTCCTGATTCCTTCTCATGCTAACTTCATAAATATAAACTCAAGTTAGATTAGTTTATATCATTACAGAAAAAAAAGTCATAATATTTTCATGTGGCTTTAATGTTCAGCACAGTCGGGTTGCCGTTACATCAGACGGACAGATCGATAACAGATCATCTCAGGCACAGTTTCCTCGTGTTGTTTATCCCTTTTACCGTGACGTTCTGACCTATCGTGTGTATTCAGATCAATGCAGAGAGAATTCCTTATGAGACTCCCACTGAAACACCTCCATCTGAGTTCACACCACAGTTTTTTACCTCTAATTAGAACCCATGGCAATTCTAATGGATGAAAATATATTTAATGACCTGTTGTCAGCGGGAGATCATCCGCTGATGTCTGATCCATCCTATTAAGACTCCACTGTACATGTGTGTTTGTGTATGCGTGTGGGTCACTCTTTTAACCAATGACAGGAGCATTTGTGACTTAGCTGAAAACCATACTGCAGATCTTTCACATTGTTGACACCACAAAGACAAGTTTGATCACATACAGGCGACATTTTGAGAATTGTCTTTATTGTAAACACTGGTCTCACAGAAAGAGCACAAGGAACACAAACACTTTGATTATCCACAGGCAAAACACATTCACGGTTTTAACATCTACATTTTCTGCAGCAACTTTAATTACAGAGCAGTATCGTTTCCATATACTTCCATAAAACTGACTTACACTGTTAACCACATTATACTGAAGATATCCACAGTACTTTATTTATAGCTACAATAAGTCATCTTACTCTAATCATAATCTAGTTCTTTGTGATTACACAACAATAAGACCACATTATGTGATGTTTATCATATATACAGATGACCCTGCTCTTTAGTCCACACTCATGTTCCTCACTGATTAGACTTCTTACCTTTTGAATAATATCATGAACACAGTTGACAGAATACAAATGATTTACAGTGGAGCGCTCAGCCTGTCTGAAAATGGTGTATAAGGTCATCTTGAAGGCAGTTGTTATTTTTTCTCTTCTTTGCTTTGGTGCTCCCATGGCACGGGATCATTCTCCTCCATGTGTAATCCACTCTCCCTCTCGTGCCAGAACTGCTCCACATCAGGCAAGACAATCCCATCTTTGAGGCTCACTGTGTCTACATCTCTCCCTCCTCCTCCCTGCTCCGGCTGGGGCTCAGCCTCTCTGCTGGTATCCTGGCTCGATCTAAGGCTCCTCTCCCCCTGCAGCTGGCCGGAAGTCTCCGGTCTGGGGCAAGGCGACTGGTGAGCCGTGGGGTTGTGAGGTCCGGGTTTTGGCTTTGAGGGAGGTTGCTTGCGCAGGGTGAGGCGCCTCCACAGCCCCCTGTAGCCCTCTCTGAACTCCTCGGAGAGGGACAGGACGATGAGAGGGTTCACCAGAGACAGAGAGAAGGTGAGCAGCTGAGCAGAGAGGCTTAGAAAAAGGGGAAGCGGGGAGACGAGGGGCTGGGCTCCTTCACTTTCCTTCTCTGCTATGTGACGCTCCCAAACCCACACGACCCACTGTGGAAGCCAGAGGATAGCCATGGCAACAGTTAGGCTGAACAGCATCAAGGTGAGCTTCCTGGATCGGATCTGTGTGCGCAGGTTCTGAGTCTTACTGGAGCGGCGCTGGCACTGGCCATAAGCCTTCCAGAAATACATCAGGGCGAAGCTGAGAGGTGCACAGTAGACCCCCAGGGGGTATGCTTTGACGTATACAGACATGAAATCCTTGGCATCAGCAGGCACGATCATCACACACACCAGCCCGCGGATCCCTCTCTGCAGCCGAGCAAACAGCCACTGAGGGACTGTGACAGAGCAGGCGGACAGCCAGATGAAGAAGAACACCACCAGGATGGATCCCAGGTGGATGCTTACCTGCTTGGTGGGATTGGACACATAGCGGTAGCAAGCTTTGGCCATGACAGCAACTGTGAAGCTCTTTGCCGCCATACAGGACTGGAGGAACCAGTCAGCTGTCTTGCAGATCACCCAGCCCAGGTTCCAGCTGGCTGTGGAGAAGGAGGCAGCCCTGAAAGGCACCGTGAACATCAGCACCAGTCCATCAGCAAACATCAGGTTGAAGATGAGGGAATTGATGACGGATAGTTTGCCCCTGTGAGCGTTGGAGAACAAGATCACCATCGCAGTGAGATTACAAGCCACACCCAAGACGCAGATGACTCCCAGAATAGCCGGCACCAGGACCCTCAGCTCCCCAAGGTCAGGGTGTTGGTATGAGCCATGGTCATTGAATGACCAGTTGTCTAAGGAGCTGTTCACCACTGTCGCGTTGTTCGCACTCAACTTGTCCATCTTTCCAAAAAAGGATCAGAAAAAAGGATCTGGGTGTAAGATCTCCAAAAACTAAAAAAGAAAGATTTGTTGTATTGAATCTAAACGCAACAGAATAATTGTATCAGAGAAGGTATCGATTGACGATCGATGATCACAGGGGAGCTCCTGTCTGTCCCCGGGCTTATCCTGAGACACAGTGATTCAGCTGCTGCAGCTGGTTATAAAGATGCTTTTTGATTGACAGCTGCGGTCCCCAGCTGACAAAATGTGCGTCGACTACAGCCTCATGGGGCCAATTAGAAAAACTCTGCATAATGTGCACAGTATGACAGATGAATGTATTGGAGTTCTAATTTGTGTAAATGTTTGTAAATGGGTGGTCATTAGAGTGAGGTGCTCTCAGATACTGATGCACAAATCTGTTTTTACAGCAAAGGCACTGAAGAAGTTTGTTAGAAACAGAACATGACACAAGTCATCCATCTGCAATCCATTCAGTGTTGTCTGAGCTGTTGGGGTCGGAGAGCATCCTTCATGTTGAAGCCTGATTTCTAATCTCAAAACGGGTCATAATGATGATGGGAAAAAACATGAAAAATGAAAAGAGATTAAGAAAATTTTGACAGGAACCAATTTGAAACTAACCACCAATCGTGTCCAGTTGATGAAAATCATGTTCCCCCATAGCCTTTTTTTTTTGGCAAGGCTTACATGTTTCAGTCTTCTTCCACAAGAGGGCGCTGTTGCACCACAAGCAGCCCTGATCATATTCAGGACGTGAGTCCGTTAATTATCACTCACTTTGAGTCAGCAGGGTGAACAAAGAAGATGCAACAATGTAGGCGTTCAACTTGCACATCTTTATTATTTTTTTTATTCAAAGAAAGTCCAGTAAGCATAAAGACTGCATGGTAAATTAATTGCATTTCAATACATTCTGAGCTATAAAAGGTTTTTTTTTTGTTTCAATTAGTGTCATAAAGGAGGTTGTTTAGAAGACATTACTGTTCAACAGAACCACACTTAATAATTCCCTGATTTCACAGAGTTCATTTAGACCTTTGACTGCTTTCCTTTAATGGGAGTTGGCTCTTAAAAGAAATCCGAGACGAGCGCTGAAACACAACCTGCTGCTGTTCAATGTTACCAGGAACAGGGACAGGAAGCGCAGCAGTCTCAAATCAAACATTTCTAAAACAGGCTACCTCTGTTTTTTTTTTACTTGCATAGTGCCTCAGATGATCTGTAGATGCTCAAACATCTATGTGCAGGCTGTCAGTTTCGTCGGAATCAGATCCAACGCATGCAGAAAGAGAGACGCTAGCATTAGGTTACGCCCAAAAGAAATCTCAAGTTTAAGTTCAATAAATTCAACATGATAAGTTTACGCTTCTACCATCTACAGATCATTTTCAGGACAATGCAAATAAGGTAAAGAATGGGACGAGAAAGTCAGATTTCTTTCCAGAACAGAAAAAAACAAAATGTATGTGGCTTCATCGTGTCTCTTGCAAACTGATGACATCAGACTGACTGCAATGTGATCAGAGCAACAATTACTTTGTACATGTCACAGCGCCCTCCCCTGAACTCACAAAGCATGTAGCCGGTGCTATACTGTACTTTTGGACTACATTGCTTCAAGCACTTTTTCCCACTTTGGGACCTCGGTGAAGCTTTTTTTTTTTTTTTTCCGTTTTTGTTTTTAAGAGAAAGAGAAAAAAGAAAACAACCAAAAGAAAATTTCCTAAGTTAACATTTCGTTTGAAACATTCACACTCCTGCCTTGTACTCAAGTCCCCTCCCCCCCCACCCCCCCCACTCCCACTCCCACTACATCAAACCCCCACATACCAAAAGAAGGCACCACAGCTTCTAAACAGACTCATCGACCGAGAGAAGGACTCAATAAAACAACAGCATTAAATAAAACCACTGACACAGCCTGGAAGGGCTTCATTCACATTACAGACTACAGCAGTCTCACCAGGTGAGGGAGACACACAATTGGTACTAGAAAGACTGACCACGTTGTGTCACAGGCAGAGAGAAGCTCTCAGTTTGTGGGGTCACAGATTAACAGTCTCTTCCTCATTTGTAGGAACTCTACACAGTCCGAGACTCTGCCTCAGTCAGAGGCCGCGGGGTCGATCACATGCACTGTAGCATGAGCGGATTGAACGAGAGGGGGCACTGTTGCTACATGACAATGAGCCACCGTCATGTAAGCTAGGTTTCTGTCTGTGTGCTCTACTTTATGTTCAGCGTGCCCCTCTCTTCACGGCGCAGAGGGCTGCTACATCACGGTACTCATGCAGCAATCCTCTTGTTGCATAAATGCACAGGATTCACTTTCTTCTCCGGGTGTCCGCGTGGCTGAAATAAATTAAATGAGAAGTCAAATTGAAGAATGAAAGTCCATCCTTGATTTTTGAGGAGCTTTTTTCTCCCCTCGAAGTTGTATCCAGGTTGTATCACTTCCCAAAGTTGAGTCACTGGATATTCATCTCTGCAGCGAAATTCAAGACCGGCAGCAACAAGACACAGGCGGAGGAGGAGAAGGATGTAGATAAGGGCTCCATCTCGCTCTTTCTCCAACCCACACCTCCCGTGTGTGTGTGGGGGGTCAGCGGGGGGCAGACCGCCCGTTAGTTGACCTTGTCTTGAAAGATGTAGAGGTTGTTGGTGGCCGCTACAGCGATGATGTTCTCATGCGGGTGCCACGTAGTGTGAAGGATCTTTTTGCTGAAGTCCAGGCTGTCAACACTGATCTCATCCTTACGACGCTTCCCACCTACACACACCTGGAGGGTGGCAGAAGGGATGAGGAGCAGTTAAGATTCGTTCACAGTTTTTAAAGCAGTGATTTGCTCGAACAAGCTGTCAAACACAAACTGACATATTATATTGAATCATAAAGTTGAGGAATGTGTTAGAGAACAGTTGCCAATTTACAGATCCAGGAGACACGATGGAACATTAGCATTCATCTGAGTCGTGATTCAGTGAGCGAGTGAGTGTGATATACACCGTCTTCTAAGATCTGTTTGAATCCTATTCATTTTGATTTTAGCTGCTACATGCACCAGCCAGTTACTAAATTTGTTTGCCTTGTGTTTGTTATTGTTTGTACCGTTCAGCTGGTTTATCAGAGCATTTCCTTTTTTCCTTTTTTTTTGAGGTTGTTCAGAGAGGTGAGAATCAACCAAAAACCAAAACAGTGAACTGAAAGATGCTAAAATGCCCCAGAGAGCTGAAAGAAACATCATATTCAGGTGGTAATTATGTATGGATTATCAATTTTGAGGTACTCCTTTCACAATAAAGGTAGTAATTTGACCCACTGGTCGTGTGAAAATATTGATTTGTGCAGCTTTAATGATCATTTGGCCTCAGTTTGCTTTGCTCATGTTTATCGAGCCACTTATTCTATTCATAACCTCAGCCAAGGAAGTGTGTCCATGTCCATCTGTTAGTTTGTGAGCAGGACTACACAATAACTACTGAACAGATTTTCATGAAACTTGGATGGAGGTTTTTAATATTTTCACGAATTTCTCAGGGAATAATGTGTGGGTTTTGATCCTATTAACATTACAGCCATTTTCCTCCCATGTCATGCTCAGGATGGGAAACTTGATTCATGTGTTCCAAGTTGCAAGTGGTATATATGTAGATAATCTGGCAACTTGTCATCTTTAAACATGATGATGGATAGTGAACATTCAGACATATTTCACGGTAAACAACACATTTGATAACCTGTTAGCTGATGTTAGCATTCATCAACTTCCTAGCTAACATTGCTGATTGATTACATCGTGTGTTTGACTTCCTGGTTTAGACAAATGTCTCCAGAATCTGTTGATATTTCTGAGATAATTCATACCTTCCTAATCGTATCGCATCAAAACAGTATCAAACAGTAATGTTAGCTACAATGCGATTTGAATGCTAACATTAGTTGTTGTCTAAAGGACGCCGCTTGGTTATCAAACCCGTTGTTTTATATTGAAATACGGCCTTTACAGTTGCTGATCAATCGGGAGGCCATGAAATGACAACAATTTGTCAGATTGCCTACGTTTACATGACTTGCACCCTTGAACACAGCAGTACAACATTTCAGCTTCCCATCCTAGAGTTTGATGTCAGAGGAAAATGGCCACCGTGTGAATTTGGTCTGTGCAGTGGTATTTTGATATCAGTTCATAATCAACCATTTTGTAGCTTATTCTGAGTAATCAGGATATTTAAAAATACAAATTTGAAGCCATCTAGAGGCCCCAAAGGTGTTTCTCACTATTAGTGATACATAAAACACACACAGGGCTTCCAGATGTCTGCCGATGAGCAGCGCCGTACCTTTCGAGGCTTGAGAATGGCTCTGGGTTTGCTGTTCTCCCTGGACGCTTCCAGTGTGACGTCACGTTTAGTGTTACGGTCAAACATTCGGAAGAAGTTGTTATAGGAGCCGGTCATTATGACGCTGAGGGGGGAGCAGAGCAGAGCGAGGGGTTATTAAGACAACATGGATAGATGCATGGATGGGTGCATGGATGAATAAGAAATAGATCTTTACCTGTCCGATCCATTCCAGACACACTCAAACTTGTCGAAGATGCAGTCATTCTCGTACAGAGAACAAAGTTTGCCTCGTAAATAGTCGTGAACCTGAAAAATAAATAAAACATGAAAGTCTGAAGCAGCTGGTGGATTACTGTCACACTTTCCTAGCATCTAAAGTTCGTCATACATCCATAAGCTGCACTGCCATATGCTCTACTTTCAGTAATCCCTCCAGACCTGGTGACCTGCACTAAGATGCTAAGGTAGCAGGTGGAAGCAGAGCTGGAATTGGAAGGAGAATCCCTTGAGCCCAGCTGTTGGCCTTATCAATAATGACCTGCCCCTAAGATGGCTTCCCCTGATCAGACAGTGTGGATCTGACCCCGGTGACCACACAGTGGGAGGTTTTGCCCTTCAGGTCGCATCAGCAGCGCTGCTATTTGTCTTTTTACAGACAGTCGGCTCAATAAGCCCTCCTGGGGTCATCGCTGGAGATGACACAGTTAGAGATGGGCAGGGTGACGGTGAAACAGGATTATGTTGAGTGATCAGTCTGAAATCAATAAGTTTTGATTTGATCCACCAGCTGAGAATTATCTTTGGAGCCTTCAAGCTTTCCAACAGGCACATGAAAGCATGACGGAAGTCAGCTCACCTGGTACGTCTCTAGTGGTTTGTTCTCCATTTGAAGATCCCACACCTTGACAGTGAGATAGTCCCTTGTCATCAGGTAGCGCCCGTTGTGACTGAACTTCACGTCAGAGATGGAGGAGATGATTTCAGAGAAGAAGGAGCGCGTGGAGGGATCCTCTGGCTCCTCGAAGTCTACAACAGAAAAAAAAAAAAAAAAAAAAAAAAAAAAGCGGTTATCTTCTGAAACAGCAAACACATTTTACACCGTAGGTGGTCACCACTTCAGAGAGACGTTTTTCCTCCTCCGAGTCTTTTAATCATTCACAGTGTGAAAATAACAGAGCACATTTTGTTAACGCTGGTGGAGGCCGTCATTACTGAATGGTAAGCAGTAGATGCAGGGTTTTGCTGCAGCAGCTGCATCTCCTCACAGTGTTATTTCTCTGTGTGTTTAGGGAGGCAGTCATGGGTCAGCATGCTGGGTAAATATTGGTTATGATTCATATTGATTCTGGCAGCTGCTGATCTGTGTGCAGGCCAGCACGCTGGGGATAAGAGCCAGGCATTCCATCGTTAGCTGTCAAGTTATTGTTCCTCCTCCGCCTTTCCTCCCTCCCCTCTCTCTCTCCATCTTTCCAAATATGCCCCCTCCCTTACCCTCCCTACCCTCCTCTTCCTCCTCCTCCTCCTCAGCTGAGGCTCTGTGATGTGCCGATGGGGAGTCTAACAAGGGATGCGTCGTGAGAGATGAAAAATTGGGGGGATGAGGGAGGGATAAGAAAAACAAATCAATGTCAAAGTGTTGGGCCCATTTGAGCCCTGCTGGATTTGTGTGTGTGTGTGTGTGTGTGTGTGTGTGTGTGTGTGTGTGTGTGTGTGTGTGTGTGAGTGAGTGAGTGAATAAGTGTTATGTGTATGAGTGTGTGTGCGCATGTTTATATGCATGTGTGTGTGTCCCTGCCCTCCCTCCCGTTGTATAATAGGGTCCCCAGGGAGTCAGCATGGGGGCTGTTTGGTCCCCCTCTCTCTCTGTCCTGGGGCTCAACGCTTTGGCAATCCTCCCCTAACCACCCATCCATCCTCCCAGATTTGCAGGTGGAATGTGTGTGTGTTTGTGTTGTTAAGGTAGAAGCCTCACAAAGTTGTGTGTGTGTGTGTGTGTGTGTGTGTGTGTGTGTGTGTGTGTGTGTGGGAGGGAGGGCATTATGCATCGCTCTGAGCCATCCGCGTTCATGCAGTGAGACAGTAGGTCGCTATCAACAGACCTGTCCCGAGGCTAACAAGAGCACCTGCCTGCTCTGTGAGAGTGTGTGTAAGCCTGTGTGTGTGTGTGTGTGTGTGTGTGTGTGTGTGTGTGTGTACCACAAGGAGCTGTCAAGTAAAGGCACGCACATGTCAATATCAAACAATCAGAGCATTGCTGTGAACACTACAACTTCAATTTTACTCCACAACCCAAATGTTTCTCCTTTTCTCAGCCCCTCAAATAGTCATGAAAATTCAACAGGCCGTGTCAGCCTCACGGTCCAGCGAACGCATCAATATGTCTGAAGGAAATGAGTGACATTATTGAACAACAAGGTGTGTCCATGAGGGACTAATGCGATTGCTCTTAAGCCATTGATTTCCCGGCGAAAATGTCAATGTATTCATTATTCATTCATCCAAAGTGTATGTGTGCCATGTTAAGCTTCAGAAAAGGCCGCTCATTGTTTGAGACACACAGAGAGAATTATTGATGGGTTATCAATCCTGGCATATTGAGCAAGAGGAGGGGCGCAAAGAAACACAAAGGTGGAGCTGAAGCAGAAACATTGAGTGCTGATTTTCTTCCATGTTGTGTGTGTATATTTCTTTCTGCTTTCCTTGTTCTATCACTCTGATGTAGTCACGAATTTACAAAGTTAAACCTACACGACTTCACTTTTGTTTAAAGCTAATCAAACCAAAAACACATTTTGCAGAGATTATGGGGGTTCTGATAGCCAGGAAAAAGAGCTGAAATTCAACTATCGAACAAAACGTGTCACAATTCTTCTAATATTTTTGGTACAACAGATCCCCAATAGCCGGATCGCTGATCATGTTTCTTTATTCCTGGATTTTATAGATAATTATTCACTAAAGACATGAGATGTTGGAGATGATTGGATGTTAATTAAGTGAGTAAATTTCATTTTGTTACCACCAATTGTTGGGGACCCTATATCTAAAATGAAAACAACATGATAACCAGAAGAAAAACTGAAAATAATATAATATGAATTACATTTCAGTGAATTTGTTAAATTAATAAATACATTTTTGATAATAATAAAATTGATGTCTGGTCAAAAACAGTAATAATATTTTGCTGGAGGAATGAAGTACCATGGAAAGAAGAAGAAGAAGAAAAAGAAGAAATCTATAAAGACAAGTATTGGCTTCTTTCTTTGTCATATTTCCCATGATGCACTCTGCTGGTACTCACATTTGCAGTGTTTGTCGCAGAGTGCAGCCTGTCTCATGTCACACAGGCGTATTGAGCCCTTGCTGCTGCTGTAGGCAAAGGTGTGACAATGCTGGGGATGAAACTCCGCTGAGGTGATCACCTCCGTCAGCTCCTCCATGTTGGCCGGCTTGATATCCACAATGTCTGAGAGACGGCCGCTAAGGAACAACTTTCAGACACCTACCATGGATATTTAGCAGACAGTTTCACACAACGCTGGGAGGAACAAATCACTGACAAATCACTACTGTTAACTTGAGCTGATATAAATAACAACAGAACCCAAGTTAGAGGATACTGAAGCTGCGATCGGTGATCTCCAGGTTCCACAGGTTCACCCTGAGGTCGTCCGTGGAGATAAACGTTTGCAGGTCGGAGTTGACGGAGATGGAGTTGATGTGGTAGGTGTGGGCGTTGCTGAACACACGCCTGGCTGTCGCCTCCACCATCAAGTCCATCGGCTGCAGCACCGGCACCTATTGGTGAAAGACGGGTCAGTTAGAGAGAAAACCCAGAAGGAAGCATCTTGAAGGCTTTGATGCGTTGCATAATACAAACATTTTGCACACTTTGATGCTGCTCTCCTAGAGGCCCCCTCAGATATTTATCGTGTATGTGTGAATGTGCATACACTTGCTTGCTTGTGCGCATGCAGTTTGTGTGTGTGTGCGTGTGTGTGTGTGAGAGAGAGAGAGAGAGAGAGTCACAACTAGATGACTCCAGGGATTCGTCTGACATTTACTCCACAAATCTTAATGAAACAGAGACAGCGACTGAGGGGCTCCGGGGCCGTTTGATGAGCCGGTTCAATCAGAATGCGAATATCTTTGGCTACACGGCTACCCAGTGATCACGCCTCCCTCCCTCCCTCACTCCCTCACTCTCGCTCTCTCTCGTTCTCCGTCAGTGTTGAAGAAGTTCCCCCCTTCTCTTGTTTGTGTGAGAGAAAGAGAGATGGCCCGAGGGCATCGCTAGGCCCTGCTGAGGAATGATAACTGAACTCTGCCGAATTAAGACCAGCACACACACACACACACGCACACAAACGCATACACACACACACACACACACACACACACACACACAAGCACAGTACTGCTCGGGCTTCAAAGACACCCAGCACCAGTCTGCAGGCAGCCCCCCGTTGGCCAGATAAAACCCAGACAAAGAGAGAAGGGAGGGGAGGGAGAGAGGAGAACAAATCGACTGCTTCTTCCCTTTTTCTATCGTCCATCGCTGGCACTGACAGAGAGACATGGCAGCCCAGCAGGCTGCTGTATCTCCATGGGTGTCACTTCATTTCCATGTCTTTCACTAGCTGTCCAGAGAGACACAGACCGTATTAACCCATAACCCCCAACACTGACAGCTACACTGTTCAGCATGCTCCAAATGACCCCATAGACTCTCCTCCTCACCGTATGTAAAACAGTTTTACCCAAAATTGAGATGTATTTGCTTAAAAAGTGATAAATACTCTTTCAATACATTCACGGCACAGAATGTGTAAACTGTTTCCTCTTTTAAAGCAGCACAAAAAGGATGTAGTTTGTGTTTTAAGGACAAACTGAGTGAAAGACTTCACATAACACAATGAGGAGTATTTATCGTCTGTTTTTCTTTTTTATTGGGCTATATTTTGGGGTGATTTCTCTAAGCCCTTCCTTTCCTCCGCTGCTTTCGCCCCCTGCGCAGATTTCACTGCCTCTAAACACGATTGCCACAGTCCCGGCCTGTCCTCCAGGTTGCTATGATCCCCTGGCCAGCCAGACAAAGAGGGACAGACAAGCTGAACACAGCATTAATCTACTATGGCAGAAACACACACACACACACACACACACACACACATACACATGCACACACACGTACACACACGCACACGCACACACACACACACGCACACACACACACTGTCCTACGTGCCTGCCTGCTTTGTGTGAAAATTAAAGGGGGTAGTGGGGTGATAAGATTGAGAAGGGAGGGGGCCAGAGAGGATGATCCCTTCATGGTCTTCACCTCAGTGCACATATCGATCACTCATCCTCACTTTCTTCTCCCAGTGTTACTTCAAATTTGCCCAATGATTGTGTGTTTGCTAGTGTTCATCAGTACAAAGTAAGCTGAAAGTGAACATATATATATATAAATGTGTGTATCAGTGTCAGTGTGTGTTTCTTAGAAGTTCAGGGTGGATTAAAGGCTATCATGGTACAATGGCTGAATGCTATATTTTGCGTTAATCAGCTTAACTGAGCTGCTCTTATACAGCCTTCAGACTACTCGCAGTGCAAACCTGAAGGTAGACCTTTTGTCACAGGGAAACATTTTGACGTGTCACAGTCGGAAGAGCACAGGTGTTAATTATAAAATGAATGATGGCTGAATTCCATTTAGCGTCACTAGTTTTACATTTTCTGGTATTGTTCATGCTGGTTCACTGACGCATTGTCCTGACTCACAGGGACGCTGGAACGGAGAGAAGCCATTACGCTGTTAGTAACACTTGTGCTTTTGCAACGAGTCAAAATGTCTTTAATAGTGACGATACATCCAAATCTTTGTCAAATTTAGCCTTCAAATTCAAATACTGTTTCTCTTCTCAGTCACTCTTCTGAACAGCTGTGCCTTTAACGAAGGGTTTGAGATTTTGAGAAACAAATTCACTTTCTTGCCAAGAGCTGGACGACAAGATACAACTCATATATCAGTCATTATAATAGTTGGTTAGCTTAAAGGCTTAAATCAAAGAGAAACAGTTAGCCCAGCTCTTTCTAAAGGTAAAAACATTTACCTTCAGCTCACTAGTCAGCACACTAAATCTAGTTTGTTTTTGCTGGACCGAATAAAAAAAAAAACTTCACTAGTTTAATTTTTTTCTACTTCGTTGGGCATGTTTTGTTCCCTTCAGTGGGGTTAAGACTATCTGTTTCCTCTATTTCAGTCATCATGCTAAGCTATGTTAACCAGCCGTTCGCTCTCGCATCATATCTAATAAAGCTAGCACAAACAGCTCTCTCTCTCTTTAGTGAGGTAACACAATTCACTGACCAGCTTTTCTAGTTAGCACACCACTAGGCTAACTAGAACTAGTACTATTGGGGCAAGCTATTTTTTAATTTTCTGTCCACAGGTCGCTTGCTCTTGCTTCATATTTACCATCTCAAACATGCAACATCAATATCTTGGCATTTCCTCAGTGTCAAACCGTTAAATACCACGTGTTGGCCATATTTAATTGAAAATATGCTCTTGAAACGTCTACAAAATAAGACAATATTAGACAGATAATAAGACAAAAATGGATAGAGAGATAGACATAACATAGATCATAACATAAAACATATTCTATGAAAAGTGAAATCATTTAGACTGTATCACTGGGGGATTGTTTTCTACAGTGTGTGGTGAACATGCAATAAAGACCACTGGAGCGCTTAAACATACATCAGCATTGGAAGCATGATGACTTTGACAGCGCTGTAGTTCGTAGTGCACTTTGGGGATTTAAAATCACCCACTTTGATTAAATATTCATGGAAATTGTTGCTTTATGTTTGCATATTTCACGTTTATATCAAATTAACATCTTAAATGCCCCCCTTTTCTACTTAGAAGAGGCCAGAGACTGCAGTTAGAAATGTTTTGTTTTTGTGTCTGATCCGATCATGACCTGCTGTTTGACCCGGAGCCAGAACAGTACAATTTTCATACACCAGCGCGACAGGACGTTGAGCTGTTACCTGACTCACTGTGACATTTTGGGTGGTGTTAGACCTGTTGGTGCTGTGTGACCTCTCACCCGTAGCGATGTGATGGTCGACGGGTTTCTGATCCGTCCGTCCTCATCCTTCAGGTTGTAGCCCTCCGGACGCTTGTCTCTCTCACTGATTTTCCACAGCTTCACTGTCTTGTCTGGGATGGATACATCAGACAAACACACACAGACACACACAACATACAGTTAGATCACGGCTCACTACAGTGAATCTCACATACAAGATGGATGCGGGGGGTTGGGCGGCCAATCTGGCATGTAGCTGGGCCGGAGCCAGCGGGAATGATGAATGGTGGCTCCTGTGAACATTCTGATGTCACTGATATCAATCTACAACTTGACTACATTTCCCTGCCGCAGTGTACGCTCCGCCTGAAAAAGCCATCTGGGCGCCTTTTCAATTCTGCTTCACACAAACACCAGTTACATCTCATCTTGTCAGTCTAGTGAAGGGGGATGGCGGCAGCAGTCGGGTTGATGTTTTTTTTTTTCTTTTAATTTCCGCTGTGAATATTGGTGTCGGAGCAGCGAGGCCATCTCCACAGGACCCGCCGCCATCTGCTCCAGCCACCGCTAGCACTTCTGTAGCAGCCATGCATGAAGTCCACAATCTGTAAGACGTCTCTCCGCTGGTGTGTGAGTGTGCGTGTGTGTCTGTCTGAGTGTTTGGGGGCACATGCTTTGATATGTGTGTGTGTGTGTGTGTGTTCCTGCTGTGGCAGCCATGCATGAACTTCTCAATCTGAGACGCTTCTGCTGGTGGCACTTGCTCAGTCAAGCGTTAACACCAGTGCATTCACACCGATAGTCAAAAAGACATTTTCATGTGATGATAATAACGTCTCCTGTTACATCAGCTGTATATCTGTCCATTCTGCAAAGTGAGCAATAAATCATGCCTTTAGCTGACACCGTTGGTCACTGACAACAACACGGAGCCCATTTTTAAACACACTCTCGTGACAGGTCTATGTTTTTTCTGTTGCTTCTACATTAGCAGGGTTAGCTAACTTGGCTGATAGACTGACCATTGGTGGACAGCAGGAAGTAGGCGGCATTCTGCTGAGGAAGCCATTTGATCTTGTTGATCTTCTCCTCGATCTCCAAACTCTTCAGGTAGTCAAACTCCGGCTCGTGGCTCTGGAATGTGCTGTAAACATTGTACTCCCCTCGACGCTGGGGCTGGCTCTTACTCTGCAGGAGACGGAGAGGACAAGAGACATAGTGAGACTGTTATAATCTGTATCTCCACAGCACAAAAGGTCTGGCTGCAGCCATTATCATTCCCGTATAAGATTAAAAAAAAAAGTGCTCTGCCTTGTTGGGATTTATTTTAAAGCAACCACACAATCTTAGGAGCAGCTAAGCCCAGAATGAAGTGGCAGCACCCCTGTAAAATAATGTGAGGGGACATCT
>JARJLU010011105.1:0-11834 GCA_030272975.1 Sparidentex hasta
TATCATCTCTGTATAGACCAGCAGCAGGAGGGTGGGAATAAACGCCACTATCATGCCAACAATGATGGTGACAGTGTGTGTGTGTGTGTGTGTGTGTGTGTGTGTGTGTCAGCTGAACAGCTGCTGGAGAACTAAGATCTGTTCACATGTACGGAGGACCAAACCTGACAAAACTAAAGTAAATACATTTTAAAATATTAATTAAATAACTTGATCAGTAATGCACCAAAATACATTTAAAAAGGGTAATTTGATATTTATTTTTGATAATTTAATTATCTTTGTATATTTTAATTTTCCATAAATGTATTCTAGATGTTTATAATTGTGTCGATCGACTGTTAAAGATATTTTTGTAACGGGGCAGAAACACAAAGAAATGAAAGAAAAGAGCAAATAATTAATTAAATGAGTATCTACATGTATTAATGCCTTTTAAAAAACAAATATCAGTGTACATTTTATAATTGAATCATCACCTTTAGCTCATTTAATGGTGTATTAATTTATTTACTGTATTTTTTATTAACATTATTTATTTCAGGCAGTGTTTGGTAAAACATCAGCAGTTTAGTTAAACTTTAATGACATGTTGTATTTTAAAAGCTTGTCATATTTTCTCTTGTGTAAAATCTTCATCTTGAAAGTAACTAAAGTATTCAGATTAATGTAATGGAGTAGAGAGTACAGTACTGCAGTCTGTAGTACAGAACCTGAGTAAATGTACTTTCCTGTAGTAATCTGACTTCAACTGTAACCTTCAGTTAAACACACGAGTTTCAGAACATATTGATTATGAACCAGAACAAAGACCCGTCTCAGGATCGACTGCTGCCTTACAGTCGTCTTCTAAGTTTTCTTTAACTGAACTGAACTTGTGGAAACGAGCTGGACGATCCTCCAGATGTGAAGCTGAAATGCTCCGTGTGTCAGTTAACAGGTATTGATCGCTTCCTTATCGGTCGAACGAGAGCAGATTCTGACGTGAGCGTCTCGTCTCTCTTGTTGAAGCTGCTGGACGTCAGATTTCTTTGTTTAAGACTCAGGTCAGATTTTTCTGCGACAGTTCAAAAGATGCGACTGTACGAACATTAGCTAACCGCTAACAGAGCAGCGGGAGCTAACGTCAGTCCGCTAACAACGACGAGCTTCCAACACAGCGAGAAGTACGACAGAGAACATTAAGACATTTATACAAATAACCACGATTTAAAGCGTGTTTAAGAAGATTCAACTTGTGTGTTTTGTTTAAATCATATACTGAAGCGTCTCTGACACAATGCATGCTGGGAAGTCTGCTGATGTATTGATCATGTTTTGTGACAGCTTGTTTGAGAACAGTTTTCACTTCCTCCTCCCACTGTTTCCCTGTGGTGCTAGTGTTAGCATCGCGGCTACCGTTAGCAGTTCTGCTTCCGGTCCAAATGAAAAACCAGCAGTCTGATGAAGAAAGTCTGATCTCAGGTCTGTGAACGCTCAGAATCAAACAGCTGGTTGTGTTAACAAGTTCGTCATTGTTTCATCAGGACCTGTTTTATTATCTGACACATCTTGCGTGACTGTTTTTTTACACTGTATTTCCGCCTGGATCTTCCGTCTCGTTGATAAACTCGCAGGACTCGGCTGACAGACAGTAAGCCTGCAGATTTCTGGGCTCCTGGAGTTCAGCCCGGTTGTTAATCAGCTCTGGTTCTGCTGCTGAGCACGGTCTTATTCTGAGACGATAACAGTTTGATTTTTAGACTCGAGACGAAAACAAAGAGCTCTTTATCCTCAAACTGAGTCAGGTGTTTCATTCACAGAGTTTCACCCTCTGATGCCGACAGCGAGTGCAAACAAATATCAACAGATCTACAAACAGTTTGTTGTGATGATCTTCAGACGTGGTCGTTCACAGAAGCGTCACAGACATCAAGCTGTCGGAGCGACACTCACAAATCTTTAAGGTTATTTTAACTTTTTTTTTAGGCTTTTGAGGCAACAAAATCTGTTGTTTTAATAAGAACCATGATGTTTTTCTAACGCTAACTTGTGGTTTTGCAGAAACGTTCTGATCCAACAGTGGTTCTGATGATTGATTCGATCTAATCTCACAAAAAAACAACAACACAACACGTATAAAACATCAGAAACACAAATTAGAATGAAGAACTTATGATTAATAACTTCATCAGAGTCAGTTCAGATATTTAAAGTTGAGCTTCATAAATGTTCTTATTGTGTTTGACTCGCTGCGATCGAGACGTTGAGCCGTGATCACTGTTTGTTTACAGTCACCCAACGATTTGTATGACAACAGAGCTGCAATCCTGATTACACACACACACACACACACACACACACACACTCAGGTTGTCTCTCTACAATCTGCTGTATTAAATCTCTGCTGTGTGTGTGTGTGTTTTTTTTTTTTTTTTCTTCTGCCAGATGGTGTTTCTGTTAAACTGGATCTGAACCTCCAACAAAAGCTGTTTGGGCTGCGTTCACACACACACACACACACACACACACACACACGCACACACACACACACACACACAGCATGTCATCAGTAGTCGTGTTTCCATGAAACATCTTTAAGAATTTCACATAAGAAATTTGATGGAAACGACAAAAAAACTTCCTCTAATTTGCAAAACAGTTTGTTTAGTTGTTTGAGGTGTTTTTGTCTTTCAGTGAATCAAAGTTGAACGTTTAGCTCCACATGACTGATCAGTTTGAACTGTTGTTCTCGTTCTGATAGTCGTCTTGTCTCTATAATAATGTCTCAGTATCGTCATGAATGTTGTGATATCTGAGTTTGTTGCTCGATCCTACGATTGAACTTTTTCTCCCTTTTGTTACGACGTGTGTTGAAGTTGAGGCCGTTCAGACAAACATCGTTCTGAAGTTAGAACAGAGACGGGAAAGAAGCGAGATGTCTCACTCCTCATCGCTTCCCTCGTCTTCAGAACAATCTGTGTGTATAATTCAGAATATTATCGATCCAGACTTATTGAAACAGGTTTAGCGTCTTCTGGATGCAGTCTGATGCGTCCTTGTTCATCCTGCCAAATGCGACAGAAGGAAACAGAGAGCTAAACTCGTCTTATGGTGGATTTTCTGTTTTTCTTTTCACGCAAGATGTCAGGAACATTTTGGAAACTACAGAGAGAAACTTCAGTCTGTGTTTCAAACTGACTGACTGACGTTCGAGCTGCCTGACGGAGACTTACGGACGTCTTTAGCTTCACGTCGTAGCGTGACTCCTACAGTGGTGAGAAGTGGCGTCTCTGATCGGAGCTGCAGCTGATAAACACACCTGTGTTGAACCTGTTCACACACAGACGAAGATGAGATGGTCGGGTGTGAAGAGGACGAACTATGTCTGTGAATCAGACCAGAGATAATGACGAGATATAAAGAGACTCTCGACAGACGAAGACATTAAATCCCAAATGTTGCGTAGCTGACTCAGTGTGCTCTTACATTAATGATTACAGGCTTAAGGTAAGCAGCCTGACCTGTAAGCCTGCAGCGTCAGGGGAAACTCATCATCCACAACCGTTACTGCTGATGGTGCGCAGGGTCGCCGGGGGGCTGGAGGGAGGATCCACCCTGACCAGGACCGACCAGGACCAACCAGGAACGACCAGGACTGACCAGGACCAACCAGGACCGATCAGGACCAACCAGGACCAACCAGGACCGATCAGGACCAACCAGGACCAACCAGGACCGATCAGGACCAACCAGGACCAACCAGGACCGATCAGGACCAACCAGGACCGATCAGGACCAACCAGGACCGATCAGGACCAACCAGGACCAACCAGGACCGATCAGGACCGATCAGGACCAACCAGGACCAACCAGGACCGATCAGGACCAACCAGGACCGATCAGGACCGATCAGGACCGCCCTGTGGAGGATCGATGAATGTGAATCTGCAGGTTTAATCAGCGATGATGTTACGACAGTTTGTCTTTTTGTCCGAGGCGACTTACAGTAATTCACACACACACACACACACACTGATGATGATGATGATGATGATGATGGTGGCTGCCATGCAAGCTGCCAACCAGCACATCAGGAGCAGTTTGGGTTTCAGCTGATGAGTCTCAGTTCAGGTCTGCGTCCTCTGAAGGACTCGGCCTCTGTGGTGTTTGAAGGCGAGTCCTTCAGAGACCTTGTTCACCTGGTCAGCTGTTGTTAAATGTGACGGTCTAACCTCTGGAGCATTTCCTGGCTGCGTCACCAGATGTTTTACTCTTACGTCACGATTTCTGCTGCCCAGGCCACGAAAGTGATAATGTACGCCACGTGATGTCGCCATTTTCTCTCTTTCTTTCTTCTTTTTCGGACACACAAAGAATCTTGGGATATGTGAAGCCAGGAAGGATCGTAGCGGTTCATCCTGCAGAAACAGGAGAAGAAGGAGCATCTGCAGGATTCAGACTGGGACACACCTGAAGGATGCAGACCTGAACTGAGACACAGCAGGTATCTTTCCCTACAACACTTTGACATGCTGACCAGGAGAATTGAACCAGCAACCTTCCAGTAACAAGATGCCGGCTCTACCGCTGAGCCACAGCCCCACAAATATCTCACAGTCTGCAGCCAAATCCAGATATTTTAAAAAAGGGTCCCTGTCGGGACATTTCCAGATGACTGTGACGACAAAACTTTGCATTTTAAATTCCAAACATGATCTTTTCTGGACCTGAACCAGGTGTTTTTTTGTGCCTGAAGTAAATCAGACCGTGAGCACAGCGTCACAATATTAACATCTAAAAATGTAACCTGAATAAAAGTCGTGCTTCCTGTTGACGTCACCTTGGATGGTGAGAAGTTGCAAGAATTGCTTTCCCAAACAAATGAAACTAGCAAATTATTGGTGATGAAGATAATCCTGGCCTGCAGTTTCCATACGAGCCTGAATGAACCAGAATTCTCTTCGGCGCTGATGTGAGACTTTCCTAAAGTTCTAGCAGAACTCTTCTCCTGCTTCGTCTCCACAGTCCAGCGGCGGTCGGTGCCGTCAGTTTTTCCGCTGGCCCAGCTCGCCACCAGCTGCACAGATTACACAACTGTTGCCAAAACAGCCCGAGTATTTATGAGCAGCTTTCAGAGTTAGATTATCATGAGTCTGATCCCACAAAACATGAACTTGGCTGACTCCTCGGTCACTCGCCTGCTATCATGAGCTCTCTGTTGAGGAGGAGGAGCAGCGCAGGAACCTGATGTGACCTCGTGCTTTCCACAGGTCGTCTTCAGGGACGACCTGAATCCTGCTGAAGGTCCGATTGATCTCACCTGTCCGATCCTGCAGCTGCTCGTCTTAACATTTATTCACAGAGCTCCAGTGTTTTCATTCAGCCTTCCTCTTTTCTCTCCTGTCTTTACTTTTTACTGAACGATTCTGTGAAACAACTTTTGGTTTAACTTCAGAGGAGCAGCGACAGATTCTGCCGTCATCAGCGCTTACAGCCGAGCTCAGACGACACGTTCTGGGTTGATTTATCACAGATTCGCCCCTTCGGATAATCAGATGAGAACTTTGGTTCTGGATTCTGGTCGGTACCGATGCTGAGCCCTGATTATTAGCCTACACGAGGGATTTATAGGCTCGCAGACTCATCGGGCTGCCGCGATAATTTCACACGTTTCGTATTTATGATTTAAAATCTGGGTCATAACCAGAAGACCAGATGACTCCAAATCAGTGCTGACAGGAGACACGCCTGTTTTTATTGGATTTTAGTCCTCAACATTTGATGTGACTTCTAACTTGGCTGCTACAGAGAAGAATTCATCATAAAAAACGGTGTGAATAACCTTTAATGACGTCGCTTCACGCCTGCAGCTCTCACTGAAGATCAGAACGACGTGTCAGATCCTCGACCTTCTTCTCTCATCCAGACTCGTTTCTTCTGCTTTGTCTTCTTCTTCTCACAGCGAGTCGTTGCATCGTGTTCGTCTCCGTTCTGTTTACGTCTGTTTCCCCATGAGATCACGTGACCCAGGTGTAGGATTAGAGAGAAGAAGATCTGTGAAGTTTCTCTTCATGTGAGTGACATAACCTGGTTTTAAACCCTCCTGCAGGCTGAGCCGGTCGTAGAAAAAGAAGCTTTCTGTCTTCACAGTTCTGACTGTGAATCTTCAGCTTCGTGCTTCTGGAGGAAACTTTGTCCTCGTCCACACCTGCAGTACCTCCAGATGTTCCTGATCCAGATGCTCAGAAACTAATTATATGTTCAATACAAAGTGGAAACAGAGTTCAGAAGGTAGTGAAAGAGATTCTGCTGCTTCAGTGTCAGCAGATGAACCTGGGATTCAGTTTGCAGTGAAACATTTCTGCCGACTGTTAAATGTATTTTAAAAAAACAGTAAATCATTAATCGTCACATGAAATAATGATGTCAGATCTCCTACGAACATTTATATAAATATACATGTAGGGCTACACATGTAAGTGGAGCGAAAGCATCAACACCGTCAGGGTTACATGTTCAATTCCCACTGAGACCAGCTGCTTCTCGGAGTGTTTGCAAACTGGATGTGTTTTGGCAGCTCGAATTAAATCATCCAACAAACTGTATAAACATGTTGAGGAGGACGTCTGCAGCGCCGGAGGGCTGCTGCATGTTCACCAACACGGCTGCAGGATATTATTCTTAATACGTCGTCTTTTAGTGTTCTACAGCTTTCTGTTGGCTTCACGTCTCAAACTGTCTTCTGTTGTAAAACTGTCGCTGCAGGAACACGTCACAAAAAACTGCCGACAAAACTGGAGATTATTTAGGAGACGAGGGACGTTTCCAGTTGTTGTTTTGTTGTTATTTGTTGGCCGAAATATGACGTTTCTCTTCTCTCACCGTCGGGTTTATAAGCTGCAATCTAACCTACAGAAAGTCGACTAATGGCAAAAACACGTGAGAGCCAACGTTTGCTTTATAACTTTGTTTTGACCCAAATTTTATATTCGTCCATCAAGTTTCACTATCATATGAAATCCTAATAGTTGCAGTTTTAATTGAGAGATGAAATGAGAAATGAAATATTCATCTGAACTCACTGAGGTTTGTTGGTGTTTCATCACAAAATCATAAAAACTTCTGCGTTATTGTTCCAGATATTCAGTGATCCCTCGATAGAGGCCACACTGTGACGTGAACCAGGAAAACTCAGTCAAACAATTCATCAATAGTTCACAGAGAGCCGAGATGGGATCTGACAGTCCGTCCGTCAGTATGAAGGATGACCAATATTGTTTCTCAAGCGTGAGCCGCCTGTCCGACCCGGCCTCCATCTCTCTGACCTCTGCGGCGGGTCTCTGTTCGACCTCTGTCAGCACAGTTTTGAGGGCCGAGCTGTCGGAGACGCAGCTGTCGTCACAAACTGGATTTCCAGGACAACAGACGCTCTCGCTGGATGTTTGACAAAAGACCTCGCAACCTGTTTTTGGTGCTTTTCAGGTACTCGTCATCCGCCCGATGTCAAACCATCTGTGACAGATATGACAGCATCGTCAGCGAACATTTTCATATCTGCTTATCGGGTCTGACATGATCCACCTCAAGATGGTTTGAAGTTTAAAGTAAACTGAGGAGGAAGAGGAGGAGGAGGAGGAAGAGGAGGAGGAGGGAGTCTCTGTGGAGAAATGAGGACAGTGGACGGGAACTTACTTCCTGTCAAAGCACGTTAAGAGCGAGGCGCCCGTACTGTACGGCGGTAACTCCCTCTGGAGAGTACAGTGCGAGGACGAGATGGGTCCAGGTCCTCCATGTTGGCGATATTATTACAGCCCGAGCCGTTACACCGAGAGACGCCAAACTAAATCAGGCTGACTCGCCCGGAGCGTCGAGGTCATCCAGAGTTTACAGCTATTAATAGAAATGTGCGTTGAAGTAGAAACATACACACACACACACACACACACACACACACATACATACATACATACATCGTACATTCATACATGCAGCCCCCTGCGAGGCCTTTCCCACACACACATACACACTCATCATTGAAAGAATGAGGAGGAGGAGGAGGAGGAGGAGGAGGAAGGCAGGTCTGGTTGGCACGGCGACGGAGCGCCCATGTTGCCACGAGGCAGCGGCGCTGCGAAGCTTCCGCTACAAATCAAAACATTTGGTTGATTCATTCAGGGCTGTTTTCACTCCTCCTCCTCCTCCTCCTCCTCCTCCTCCTCTCGGTTGTGTTTGGGATGCTCACACAGTGACCTACATTTACAAAACAGTGATGACATCGTGGTTTGTAAGATTGTGTGTGCGTGCGTGTGTGTGTGAGGGTTTGTTTACATCAGTGTGTGTGTGTGAGGATTCAGTATTTTGCAGCACGTGTGAATCCAACCGGGGTGTTAAAGGATAAACGGTGGTGCGTTAAAGGAACAGTTCAACTGTGAGAAGTTAGAACAGATTTTAATCACATATACATTCAGATTTGTGTGCATCAGAGGCTTCGTACCGTTCTGACATCTCAACAAAACGTGTCACATTTTTTGAACATTTTATAAGCATGTTTGTAACGTCAGAAACGTTGTGGATGTTTTTTGGGGGGACAGTCAGAACGTCTCGTGCTTCAGTCCGACCACAGAACAACAACAAGAACCAGTTCACGGTTCAGCCAAGTCTCAAAGAAATGATGTCAGCAGGCAGAGTTTCTACACAACTACACAACTACAGAACTACAGAACTACGGATTCGTCCAAGTTGACATTTGTACCAAACGTGTCGTTACACGTTCACGTCGACGGTCTCATCAGGAGTCATGGAACACAACAAGACTGGATGTTTGTAAGGACGCCTGAAGACATCTGGAGCTGTTTATGACGAGAAGTCGGACCGTCTCCATCCAAACCATGATGTTCTCTGACCCTGACCAGGATTTTTCTTTAAACCGGACCAGAACCAACGTGAAGATGTTGTTTATCTGTTGTTTAGCAGAAATAAACTCAGTGAACATTCATTCTGGTGATCGCACGGTTTGGTTTTGAAAGGATCATTTGGTTCTGGGTTAAAATAAGTATGTTAGTCACATCAGATACCAGAGTGTATTTTCAGAACGAGCCTTCGGAACAATGTCAGGCCTCCGGACTGAACTGATGGCCCGTCTGCACCGTGAAACAACGCTGCAGTCAGACAGTTGACTTCTACTGACAGCTTGAGATTTTTTTTTTAGCTGCTGGTTTCTAAATGTAGGATCCGAGTCCTCGTGGACTGACACAGTTACACAACCCTGTTTCCAGATAAAGCTGGGACGCCGTGCAAAACATGAAGCAGAACGTGATGATGTACAAAACAGTGAAACGACAAAATATATTTCATGTTTTACCAACGATGAGGGAAGTCGTGGAGAGCTTCAGAAACACCTGATGAAACCGAAATGTTCCGGTATATTTTATTATCTACCACGATGTCACGACACATATTTCACACGTCGTGGTCACGTTAGCGAGGCAGAAGTTTCCACACACTGTTTACCGTCTGTTAGCCCATCTCATTCACAGCACACCACATATGAACAAATTAGAACATCAAGCAGAAAGAAGAACAAACAGTCTGTACAGATTCATGTGTGCAAGATCATCTTTAATTTGAATGCACGGACTCTTCATGCGAAATGATCTCTGAATAATGTTCAAACTTTCAGGTGTTGTGATTTTGCTGTTAAAGATCTCTGAGTTTTGTTCCCCACACAGAAACTTCACATCTGGTTTTGTGTCTCAGGTTTCAGTGGATCAGATCAGATCTGAGCTCTGGTGTGTTTTCACTCCTCACAGATTAAAATCTACTTTCTTTCTGCAGCTCTGCTCCTTCTTACGCAATCTGCTCGTCTGACGCGCACGTGTTTGGCTGATTAGCCGGTGTTGCTGCCACTGCTGACTCGAGGTGTCCCTCATGGGCCGCCGTACAGCCGCTTTGCACCCAAAGTAGATTAATGGGTCAGTTTAGTGAAGTTCATCCAGGGTTCAAGCTGCAGTTCAGACAGAGTTCAGCTGAGCGGAGAGGAGGTGGAGGAGGAGGTGGAGGAGGAGCTTTGCTGGGAAATTCAGACCAGAGATAGAAACACCGAAAATCAGCTAACAGCTTCATCATGTGAAGTCTCAGGGGACATTTTTGTCATTGTTCACCAGCAGCAGACCAGTTCTTTGTCTTCAGCGTGTCGTTATGAAGTGAACGTTGAATCTACATGATGATGACATCATCGAGCAGCCTGGCATCATTTCAATCCACTTTCACGTTTCCATTATCGACTGAATGAGTGAATAAAGCAGGAAAACATCTGTTTCGTCATAACTTTCCCTCAAATGGAGCCGAACTTTTCCTCATGAAGCAACCTGCCGTCGATCATACGACGTATCCCTCCCTGTAGGTAACTAACCACTAACTCCACCGCTAACTGAGCCATGAGCTCATTAGCCAACAGTAGCTGGCTAACAGTGAAAGATGGTGAGCGAGGAGCTGCAGTCGTTGGTTACTGTGGTGAGATGTGGTGGATGAAGGAGACATTCACAGAAGATGAACCAAGGTCATACTGAGGTACAAGTAAAGATACTGTGTTTAAATATTATTTCAGTGAAAGTAAATTAAAGTCACTCGTACAAATGCTACTTGAGTTAACCTCCAGATAAATGGCTCCTCTGAAATATAGATTATGGACTCTATGAATTTTTCATGGCAGTGTGATCGTTTGTGCGGCTGCTGAGACCTGCGATCGTTGTGATGCCGGGACAGAACCTGACTTATTCATGGCGCCGCAGCCGGAGCGAAGGGACGAGCAGCAGCTTCTGTCAGTCATGGAGAGTAACTCAGTAACTCAGTATTTCAGTATTTCAGTAACTCAGTAACTCAGTAGCTCAGTAACTCAGTAACTCAGTAGCTCAGTAACTCAGTAACTCAGTAGCTCAGTAACTCAGTAACTCAGTAGCTCAGTAACTCAGTAACTCAGTAGCTCAGTAACTCAGTAACTCAGTAGCTCAGTATTTCAGTAACTCGGTAACTCAGTAACTCAGTAACTCAGTAGCTCAGTATTTCAGTAACTCGGTAACTCAGTAGCTCAGTAACTCAGTAGCTCAGTAACTCAGTAGCTCAGTACCTCAGTAGCTCAGTAGCTCAGTAACTCAGTAGCTCTGTAACTCAGTAGCTCTGTAACTCAGTAGCTCAGTAGCTCGGTAGCTCAGTAACTCAGTAGCTCAGTAGCTCAGTAACTCAGTAGCTCAGTAACTCAGTAGCTCAGAAGCTCTGTAACTCAGTAGCTCAGTAACTCAGTAGCTCAGTAACTCAGTAGCTCTGTAACTCAGTAGCTCAGTAACTCAGTAGCTCAGTAACTCAGTAACTCAGTAGCTCAGTAACTCAGTAGCTCAGTAACTCAGTAGCTCTGTAACTCAGTAGCTCTGTAACTCAGTAGCTCAGTAGCTCAGTAACTCAGTAGCTCAGTAACTCAGTAGCTCAGTAGCTCTGTAACTCAGTAGCTCAGTAACTCAGTAGCTCAGTAACTCAGTAACTCAGTAGCTCAGTAACTCAGTAGCTCAGTAACTCAGTAGCTCAGTAACTCAGTAACTCAGTAGCTCAGTAACTCAGTAGCTCAGTAACTCAGTAGCTCAGTAACTCAGTAGCTCAGTAACTCAGTAGCTCAGTAGCTCTGTAACTCAGTAGCTCAGTAACTCAGTAGCTCAGTAACTCAGTAACTCAGTAGCTCAGTAACTCAGTAGCTCAGTAACTCAGTAGCTCTGTAACTCAGTAGCTCTGTAACTCAGTAGCTCAGTAACTCAGTAGCTCAGTAGCTCAGTAACTCAGTAGCTCAGTAACTCAGTAACTCAGTA